>JAKLMY010000553.1:0-12725 GCA_022814645.1 Ganoderma meredithae | reverse complement strand
CCAAAACCCACATTTCTTGCACTCTGCCGTTACTGTGCCGCCGTTGCCGAGTAACATGGGTAGGTGGTTCCCAAGCTCGCGCGCCCAGAAAGAGAGTGCCTTGGTATCCACAGGACCCACAACGACAAACGTGAGGCGAGGTTTAGGAAACCTGAATAAAGCCTGATCCAGCTTCTCGAATGCTCGGTATCCGGGGATAGATTGGTTGGCGTTATGGGATAGATCTTCCACGATGCGCTTTCGAGACCATCCGCGCCACTCAATTACAAGCTCCCTCAGTCTGGGGGTATCCGGGAAACGCTCCAAGAACCCCGCGACGCTTGCGACGCTGCCCTCGCCCGAGAATTGGAGCTTCAGGTGTTGAAGCCGGCACCACTCTGAGTGTGCCGGGAAGAGGTCTAATCGAAAGACTACGATGGATGGGATGAATTGGATGAGCGATTAGATATTTTCGGGCCCGGAAAGGAATAGTAAAACCTACTTTCTACGACAAGGCTTTCCACGACCAGTGGCGCTAAACGTGCATCGAACAACAGCGCGCCAGGACATGGAGCACGACCGTCGTCGCCCCGACCCAAGCTATACCAGTCAATCTGCGCGCAAAAGATCAAAGTCAATAATTTAGCTTGAACAATCGGGGCTAGAAAAACAGATGGACACGCACAACCAGTTCCTTCAACTGCGTTCGTTCAGAGAGCCGTCGTGTGACCATTTCCAGCGGCGCTTCAGGGCCTTCTGGTCCTATTTCGACGCCCTCGCATACGAGGCGCGTGATGTTCGTGAACGCCACCAGAATTTGAGCGAAGGACAGGAGTGTTGGGAAGGAAACAGAGCTGAAGTGTACGGTGCGGATGTTGGCTCCTTGGGGTCCGAGAGATAGCAGACTAGTGGGGTGAACGATGAGAGTCCGAACCTCGGTCTGGGAGCGCATATAGTCAGGGGCCAAAGACCTTTCGCCGTCCTTGTTCTCGTCCTTGCCCTCATCGTCCTCTACAACCAGTATTTCAAGTTTTGACTGTTCAGCACACTGAATTGAAGAAAAATTCGGGAGGATGGACAAGAGAGAGGGCAACATGAAGGTGGCGGGTGCGGCGATGACGGTGTTCAAGAACGGTTTCAGCTCTGGGTTGGCTTGAAGGAAGGCGACGAACATGAATAGATGGTCTCTGCTCTCGAGCTGTATGCGACCGAACATGGCGAGGTGGCTGGGACGGCGGAGATGGCGGCAAGTGAGGGCGAGGCTGCGTAAGGTGTTCGGACAGCCAACAGAGAGGTCGATAATTGTTTCGAGGACTTCCCATGGAATTGGTGGAGAATACATATCGAGGGTTGGAGAATGAGGTGGTGGTCAAGATGGGAGAGGATGAGCGATGGAAGAGAGCTGTGGCGAGAGCTTGAGGGTCTTAAATATTGTTCAGCCTGGCTTGGCTGTGGCGACCTAGTCGGGACCCTGCACGAGCGTCTCCTACAGGTTTGCAGCATAGAGAAACGAGTATTTGGATGAGGACGGAATTGACATCATGTATGCGAGAGAATATCTACCCGACATTCCCAACATCTAGCTCATATTCGATTCGACGTCATTCGACGACTCGGATTTGCTTTGAAGAAAACTGGGAACTGCAGGATTGCGGTTGAGCACGTCGATGTCGTCAGATGAAGGGGAAGGAATTTGGGCGAATTGTCATGCAGTTGCTGATGAGTGGTCGAAGGAAAGCACAGAGGGACGTCAACGTCGGATGTCACCTCGCTAGTCGGCCTGCCCCGTCGTGCAGGACCTCCGGCCCGGACGATACTAAGCACTCACGCCGGTCCTAACAGGTGTAACCGATGCCTGGCAGCCCGCGGCCGGCTGCCAGCAGCCATACATCTTCTCCGTTCCGTCCCGTGTAATTCCTCGTCCTCCGCCGCTGCCCCCCTGGCATACATGTCTAGATCTCTTCAACGTGATACGCAGGAGCGTCCTCTACTGGGACCGTGTCGCCCTCAAGCTTGTCTTCCGTAGTCGCGGTATTGTGCCAGCGCTACTAGTCTTGTTCCAAATATTGTTGCAAGAGGAAGCTGCCGCCAATGTGAAATCCGTCTTTATCAAAAAATGCGAAAACGCAGTCGTTGTGGGCGAGGTATACCCGGGAAAACAAGGCATAGCGGCTGCGTGGGCAGAGTTGGCGGCAAGAGACTGCGGATCGTCCTCGAACGGCCACAAGAGTGGTCGATGACTTCCTCGAAGACCTCCCAAGGTATTCGGGGAGAGTACATGATAGTCTGTATGAGGAGGTGGAAGATTAGAGTAACAGAGGGAGAGAGAGAGACTGCAGAGTCATTCATAGGCTAAGGTTCAATGTGATCTTCGGAACCCGAGTACGCCATTGATCCCAGCTATTGGATACTACACAAGCAGGCTATCATCAAAACTCAAATTTCCGTTCATCTATGGATGAACGAGACTGCACTATACGGCTGCTAATAGATCCCTTGCTCTCTGAGCTTAGCGAGCGAGGTGGCAGGATGATGTCATTAAATAGATAACCTCTCCCTGCTCGGCCTGACCGTCGGCCATTCTGCATGCGACGAGGTTCCCCGGTGTTGACCTCATTGTCCGCAGACCGTCCCGCATGACCGTCACAGATAGAGCCATGGGTGAAGAGTGGGATCAACACCGGAGGTGCGGCGATGGACAGAGATGAGCTGCTCCAAGTCCCTTCCGAGTCCTTGTTCTTCCGCAGAAACGGTATCGCACATCTGTCGAATAACGACCGTCCCGTCCCTCGCGCCCGAAGACAGCGTCCTCCCATCCGGAGAGAACGCAACATGCTCGACCGCCTCGCCACACACGGCCACCTGCCGCCCGTTCTCCACACCCGCACCGTGCGATCCGCCGCCGCCGACGCGATGTACCGCCCGCACGGAGAGAAGCGTGCGCTCCGGACGTTCTCCGTGTGCCCCGTGAGCTTGAAGCGGTCCGCGCCCGTGTCCGCGATCCAGATGCACACTGCGTTCCTCAGAGGCCTGGACAGGCTCTCTGATACCTCAAGCACCAGCGTCCCGTCTGGCGAAAATGCCACGTCCTGCATGCCCATGACCTCGCCCATCTTGCCGCCCATATGTGCGCGCACGCTCCCTGTCTCGACGTCCACGACATTGATCCTGGCGCAGGACCCACACGGCGCGGTGGCGAGGCGTGCGCTTCCGCGCAAAGGCAGCAGTGGAGTCCGTTGCTCGCCAGTTTGAGTACCGGTTGTCGTTGTGGGCGGAACTGCCAGAAGGAGAGTTCCACAGGGACCGGTGCACCGTGCCCAGCGCGACGTTCACGTTACAGCACTCTTCACGGGGAGACCCGCAAGCGAGCCACGATCTGTCGGCAGAGAATGCCAGGGAGACCATGGCGTTCTTGAGTTGGATGAGCGCGCGCTGATGGTATGTCGTAGTGCGTGCATCCCAGAGCCGTGCCGTTCCATCCTCTGACCCGGTGGCGATCGTGTCGCCGTCAGGCGACACGAACATATGAGGACAGGCCCGATATGGCCCTCGAGCGTAGCCACTTTGGATGCGCTCCGGCCGTGACCAAAGTTCCAAATCGCTGCCTTCCCATCGTCGCCCCCAGAAACGAGGTATCGACTATCGGGAGAAAATGCGAGCGAGCTGACGGGCTGGTAATGCTCCGCCAGCGGTGTCCCAGAGGACGATGGTGGAGTTCAGAGATGAGCTTACGACCCGCTTGCTGTCGGGCGAGACGACGAGAGCCTGGACGACATCGTGGTGTGGAGGTGCAGATGCGACAGGTCATGGATGAATTATTAGTTCAGCGGCCCTCTGTCGCACGAGGTACCAGGACTTACCCTCTCTGGACGCTACCATTACTGCGCCACCGCGGGTGAGCAGAACAGGCATGTGCTTTCCAAGCTCGAGCGCCCAGCAAGAGAGCCCTCTAGCATCCGCTGGGTCCGCAACAACGACCAGGAGCTTGGAGCAGGGGAACTTAAGCAGTGCATGCTCCAGCTTCTGGAATGCCTGATATTCGGAGTAAGGTGCGTTGACGTTGTGGGATAGGTCCTCAACGAGTTGCTTTAGAGACCATCATCATCACTCGATCATAACGTCCCTCAGCCTGAGAGTGTTCGAAAACCTCTCCAAAAGCTCTGTAATGCCTGCGGCAGTGGCGTCGGCTGAGAATTGCAGCACTAGGCGTCGCAGCTTGCACCAGTCTGACCGATGCGGGACTCGGAGTTGAAGGTCCAATTGCGAGACTGCAACGAAGAGATTAGGGACGACCAAGCAGATTCTGACAGCTACAAGCCGTACCATCAATGACGAGATTTTCGACATGGAATGGTGCTAAACGGCCATCGAAGAGCGGCTCGCCCGGAGATACAGCATGCCCCTCATTACCCCAAGCCAGACTCGGGGAATCAATCTATAGAAAAAGCCAGCCAATCAACAACCCAATCTAACAATCTCGAGAACGGGGGATTGCACGCTGCTAGCTGTGACTGTGGCTATAGCTATAGCCATGGTGGACTAGGATGGTCGCTTGGACCGCTCTTCTAGTCCGCAAAGCCGTCCATCGAGAAATGCGAAAAAAAATGGCGAAGCACGCAGCCTCGGTCACCACCACGGAACCGCCGGGGAACTGCGAGGTCACTTCCTCTCGACTAGATGCCCCCGGAAATTCTGGAAGAGCGCGTACAGCCATAGTTGTAGACAATGTCACGGACGCAAAACAGGCGGCACTCACCGTGAGTGCCTTCAGTTTCATTCGCTCAGAGAGCCGCCGTGTAGCCACTTCAAGAGGCACATCATGGCCCGCTGTCTCGATTTCAACCTTCTCGCAGACGAGGCGTGTGATGTGTGCGAATGCTAGGAGCATTTGAGCGAACGCCAGTGACGTCGGGAGGGAGATAGAGCGGAGGTATAGAGTGTGAATGTGAGCCCAGAGTCGCCTGAAGCATGCAAGGCTGGTGTGGTGCATGGCGAGACTGCGGTGGACGCGAACACTGATCGGGAGGTGCATATAGTCGGGAGTGTTGGGCATTGCAGCATCTTTGGCCTTGTCATTGCCTTCGTCATCATCTTCACTGTCCTCGTCCTCCCGCTCTCCAAGTTGCGACTCGTCCACGCACTCGATGGAAGAAAGATTGGGGAGGACGTACAGAAGCGAGGGCACAAAACCGGCTGGTGTGGCGACGATGGTATGTACCAGAGGTTTCAGCTCTGGATTAGCTAGGAGGAAATCGATAAATGCGAAGACGTGGTCTCTGCTCTCGAGCTGTACGCATCCAAACATCGTGAGGTGGCTCCGAGTGCGAAGCTGGCGACATGTAAGGGCGAGGCTGCATAGCGTGTTCGGGTGGCCATTCGATAGGTCGATGACCCGTTCAATGACTCCCCAAGGGAGTCGTGGGGAATGCATACAAGTGGATTGAGGGCAAAGTGGTGGTTAAGACGATAGGGAATAAGGTGAAAGGAGTCGGCGACAACAGAAGATGAGAGCGGGAGCTCGAGAGCTGGAGGCCCATTTCCACATGACTGTACACCCATTGCATCTGGCATCTCCACAGACCGCAGCATGGAGAAGCAAACTTAGATGAGCCTCGCGCTGGTAACATATATGCAGATATCGGGAGATATGTACCTGACATTTCCCAATGTCCGTTCTGTGACTCTATACGATGATTTGCACGCACCGCGGTTAATGAACTTCGTGTATGGCCAAGTCGATTGAACAGAAATCTTTGGAAGGGGGATATAGGCTCGAGCAGTTGCGACAATCACAAGAATAGTGATGAGATATTGCAGGTCGAGGGTAAGGGTATGGAAGACGAGAAGAAAATGGGAGAACTGGGCCATGGCGAACGTTCAAATTTGGGCAACGAAGAGCGTTCTTTCAAGCGGAGTAAAATCGAAGTAAAACCGCTGAGTAGATAGTTGCATCTCCGATTATGATCGCTTTTAGGTCCGCTGAAGACCAGCGCCCCAGGCTATCTTCAAGTTGAAGTTGAACCACTCTCATCTGCTCATCGAGTCATCGTCAATCCCACTTTGATACTATCTCATCGCTGTTACATCTACTTCATTTGAAGGTAAGTTGCGAAACCGGTTGGGTGGCAGCTGCGACACAAGGAAAGGTTATTATTTCAGCAGCGACTGCCCATTGAGAGACCGTTTCAACCACATCGGGGTCTACATATACCTCTAGACGTCAGATACGCCAGCCCAACCTGAGCAGCCTGTCGAGGGAAACACACCCCAAACATACCCTCTTCCATCGCCTCAACGAAACGAAACGGTATTACCCACATACAACAATGTGATATCTCCCTCATCGGGAGCCGCCTTCAGGCCCGGGCCCAGGGGCCGGTGAGTCCTCACAGTCATGGATTGCAAGTTTTCTCCTTATATGTGTGCAGGAATTATAGACTGGCCGGTGCCTCCCATCACAGTCTTCTTTCGCAAGCTTAAGCGAGCATACGGGAGAGCAGATAGCTCAGCTTGGATTCATGGTATGTCACATTGACGAGGCCTTCGACCCAAAGCACTGCGCTTGACGCAACGCAAACTGCCCCTATATCCTGTTCATCAACTCAAGGATTCAAAAGGGAGCTGCATTCTGCATTCTTGTGGAAACGCAGCTTTCAACGCACTGAAAATACCATGAACTCCGATTTTGTCAACTCCGCATTTGCTAAGACCGCAGCATTGCACAGCGTCTTTTATTCAGCCCGCGAGAAGGACGATGTCTGTCCTATCCGTCTCGGGCACTTGGATGGGCGGAGATGGCTCAGAACCTGGTCAGCATCACGGTAGACTTCGAGGATGAGCCTGAGCAGTTACTCAAAGCGGACTGACTGCTGAGCATAGAGGATTCGATTTGAAGGTATGTGAGCCCGTGATGTTGATCCATGAAGAAATTCATTTTTTATTGTCGCTCGACCACTGAAGACTGGAGAATCTGTATGAGTACGTCAGTGTCGCTGCAAAAATTTCAATCTGTATTTTATGTGGTGACGATATTAAAGGCACACCAGATTGTGGACTTCCTAAACCGAATACGAACGAAGTGAAGGGACGTGCTCCGGGACTGGTGAGTGATATAAACCGATGTTGTGCTGCTTCTCATATTCCTGTTGTGGAATTATAGGTGCGAGTTTGACGCAGGGAACGCGCCACGGGGAACTTGAGGCTTGAAGGGTGGCGCAGGATTATCTCCCCAACAAACCTGCGCGACGCTCATGAAAGCTACGAAGGCTTCTCCGCAGTTTGTTCTACCCGAAAAGTAACGCCGCGCGCTTCGAATTTACAGACAGCGTTAACAGGCATGACCGCCGAAAGTATATGCGTAAGTTTCCGGTACCGGTCCCGGTGTCGCGCGGCAGACCGTCTGACTCGCTGATATATGTGCCCGTAGTCCACACCCACCTTATCCTTACCCACTTGAATCTCCATTGAACATGCCGGACGACCAACTTGGATCGGTGTTCGAGACTCAGGCTCTAGGTTCTGCTCCTCCTAGCGCCTCTCATCCACCGATGTCGGGATCAAGTCCCAAGCAAGACCAAAACGTCGTTGACGGTCGGTCTATGCTCTCTTCTCACATTCATCCAGCTATCTGATTGCGTTGCCCATGCTTCATCATGGTGGACAGCACGCATCACCTGGCCGGTCCCTCACATCATGATCCATTACGGTGATATCAAGTTCGCCTGCGGGAGACAAGCCATTATGGGCTTGGGAAAGGCGGTGTGTATACATATTTCATGCGAGTGCAAGTGGGGGCCGACACAGTGAGGGCCGCACTCTAAATCTGTACCAAGACGGCTTACCTCCAGCCATCCAGGGATTCCTGGAGTGGATGTACCAGAAGTTCATGTGGAAGCCTCTGCGCAAATACGACATCTACAAGGCTTTCCACTTCGAAAGCTCCAAATACTCGAAGGAAGCGGTGATCCTCGGCACGTTTTACGACGTACATGGAGCGAACGACACGGGGCCCGTGCTGTTGGGCGAGTTGGGTTGGGCAGAGATGATGGAAAATGTGGTGAAGTTGGATGTGGTGTATGACGAGGATCTCGGTTCTGAAGAACACGGCTTGTCTCTCAAGCAAGGATAATATGCGAGTATACAACTTCACTTGACCGCCATACACAACTTCGCTTAACCGCCGTCGTGTGGTACGTGTCGCGGCAGGCCGTTTGCCGTCCTGGCGGCCACCACAACTACGACACAAACAACACTAATCGACATACCATATTCTAAACAAGTACGTTACACTCCTTAGCCAAGGCTGCCATGCCACTGATACAACTTCGTCCTACTGCATTGCATAAATGAGTAAGTAAATTATTAAGTGTCCTCATTCACAGCTTCCCAAGCAGTGCTAGCACTACCGTGACTTCTATGACCTCGAACCCATCCTTGCGCGCCGCCGTTCAACGCGGCAGGCTGGGTCGCATGTCGCGCAGGGCGTAGCTGGCCGTGGCCGTCCGAACCGGTACTAAGGACGGTAGACTGGCGCTGCAGAGTCAACGAAGGCCTGTCGCGGTTCGGGCGCCCTACGAGCGACGTCGAACCACCACTCACTGGCCCGGGCAAAACTCGTTCTCCGACCTCGCTGAGCGGCGAGGGCACTCCCGAGGACGTGCGCCTACTCGATGCGCGGGAGGTGTTCAAGGACAACCCGCTTCCATTCAGGGAGCGTCGGCTCAACGCTATCGGCTGGCGGCCAGGAGTTATGGAGCCCGAGCCTGTGAGCGAGCCTTCGCGGCGGCGGCCGGGGGGACCAGCACCCTCAGGGCGCGGGTTGCTGCGTTGGCTCGAAACGGAAGAACGACGTTGCCCGTTGCCATATGAGTACGCAGTAGGGACGCTCCGAGTGGCCTGCATCTGGGGCGGGGATACGAAGAGGGATGGTCGCCTGGTGCCGTTGGGATCGATGCCGTTGCGAGTCTCCTGGTTTGAGCGCGACTGGACGATCCGCCCAACTTGTGGTTGCAGCGTCTCCCGAAGGGGTGTCCCGGTGCGCTGAGGAATGGCTGAGGGTTGCTGCGACGTCGCCGGGTTACGTGTCCAACTCCTGATCGCTGAGTTTTGCGACGACGGGGCCGGCACGCGTGGCGGCCATGCAGAATTTGGTATGGCAGCTCGTGGAGCTGGTTGTGCCAGATTTTCAAGCGGGATCGGGGGAGAGGCTGCTACTTGAGAGTAGCTGAGCATCGGTTTCTCGACCGGTCTTACGGGGAGAGATTCTGCGGGACTCCAAGGGGGTGGCGATGTGGAGAGAGGCGACTCGGATGGCGGTTGGGCGAAGATCTCAACACCGAGCCTATACACTTTTGTGCGTGGAACGCCGTTAGGGTTCTGGGTGTCGTGGCTGAATGTGAGGCGGAGAGTGATCGTGGGCCGCGAAGACGACT
This sequence comes from Ganoderma meredithae, assembly GCA_022814645.1. Taxonomy (NCBI): domain Eukaryota; kingdom Fungi; phylum Basidiomycota; class Agaricomycetes; order Polyporales; family Polyporaceae; genus Ganoderma; species Ganoderma meredithae. The sequence continues at coordinate 3,315 of JAKLMY010000553.1, read as the reverse complement.
CGAGATGGACCTCCGTTGAAGCAAAGCCACCCATGAACTTCCAGGACTGGATGTGCGCCGGGTGATCCTTCTCGTAGTGCTGGCTCTGGAATTGTCTCTCGCCGAGTGGACTGTATCGGCCTCGCGCCGACACCATGACAGCCAGTAGATGATATCTGTCGGAGAGGGCACAGTTGCAGCGTCCGATGCGAATGGTGACGTGCTCGTCGTTGTTAGATATTACGACAGCAGATGCGGTGCCTGGTACGGAAGAAGGGGTGGATACCAGACGGCCATCGTGGCGCGCAATGTTGGCATCCGTCGTCGGAGTGAGCGTGTACCCCGATTGTGCCAGTAGCGTCCGAGACCATCCGGAGAGGCGAACTTCGAAAAACTCCCGTGAATCGCGGAGCGCAGCGTGCGTAGTCTCCTCTAATTCTAGTTTTTGTGAGGTAATGCTGGGACGGTGGGGGATGTAGAGGTCGATCAACTTAACGTTTTGCCGTAACGAGATAACATCCTCGTGGGCGATGAACGTAAATCGATAGTAGTGGGACTGAAGGAGGGTATCAGATCTGACAAGTGTGTTGGTATCCCCCACCACCGCCCCGACGATAAAGTCGCGACCGTGGCTTTGTAGCTGGTCCTGTGGGCGTAATAGGAGAGCAAGTAAGCCACGTTCTTTGTCTTCACAGGCCAGTAGCGCAATATGGGTAGGGAGATTGAGAAGGGGGTCATCACGGTAGACCGTCAGGAGAGGTAGGATTGCGTGCATGCCGTAAGAAGTCGGTGTAAACACCTGATACGTGTCCCCGAGAGGCAAATCAAGTAGCTCCGCGAAAGCGCCTCGAGAAAGCCGACGAAATGTCGACGATCCTTCGAAGTGGCGGGGCCCGGAAGCGAGGAGGTATTCGTTCAAGGACGGGGACACTGAGAGATTGCTGGAAATCACGTCAACGTGCTCAGGCGGGGTAAACGTTAACTCGGGATGGTCGAGAATACGTCCCCAAGCGAAGATCGTCTGATCGGGGTAGTGCTTGACGATCTCCTCCTGGAGGCGGATGAAGGCATAGCGACCCTCCCCATATGATATGGCAATAGTCACGCCGAAGATCCCCATCAACGAGTAGGCCTCGTCCTCCTCCCTCGTTGTCGTCCTTGAGGCGGCCCATGACATTTTGTGTGCGACGCTAACCGCCTCCAATGGCTGTTCGAACGTGAGAACAGAGCAGTCGATATGCGTCACAGTCTCCACGATCGAGGCGAGCGTGTACTTCGAGCCGATGACGCGCCAGGTGCTGGAGAGGAACAAAAGGACGGAGGGCGCGAGAAGTTCCTGGAGTGTCCATCCGCGGGTGAACCACTTGCTGTTGCCGAATTCCTCGCAGAAGGTAGGATCTGAGGTGTCGATGTCGTGAAGGTCGTGAAGGAAGCAATAGCAGGTACCAGAGTATCGATACCAATCGTACATGGAGTTGATGGCTTCGGACAGCTCGGAGGAGCTGGTTTTGTCGATGCAAGACGAATCGACCCAGCCCCACTCAAAGCCATCTTGCCGAGCGACCTCGCAAAAGCGCTGGATCTTGTCGGAGTATCGCGAGAGCGGGGTCGTACCGACCGGGGTGTCCCCGAGGATTTGGCATGTCTTTTCGTAGGTTTGCTCTGTCCCGTCAACCGACCAGACATGAGACAGAATCGCGTAGCGAACTTGCCGAGGGTCTCCAAACGTTGCCAACTCTCCGGTCTTGGTGTTCAGCAAACGCATATGGAGCTAAACGGGCATAAGACAACGACCCTTTGTCAGGGTTGACTTGGATAGCACACACCTAGATCCGAGTCAACTCGCTCGGTGCCGACACTCTCTCAGTCGACAGCTGCTGCCCTAGACGCAGTTCCTCAAGCTGTGGTCCGTAGATTTGGCTATTAGTATCGATGAGATGATGCCAGTGGGGTTCAGCTTCACAAACTGAAGGTAGAGGGGAAACTCAATACTCACCTGTCCGAGGGGGCAGAGGTTTCGATGATGAGGGCGAGGGCCAGAAGGCAATGCACGTTCCATATCCTCCCCACCTAAGTATCCACAGGGTTCCGAGGTGCGGGCTCCGGCGAGACGCTGGAACCACATTGACATGCTTCTCTGCACGAGGCACAAGGGCAGTGTGATTGATTACGACGAGAAACAACAATGAGCCGCCCAGTAGGTTGAGAGTGAATGAGGAATGACCGTCGTTCTAGACGAGGGAAACATACATACGCAGTTGTCTTAAGAATCTAGATCTGACTCCGAAGTCAGACGTGCGTATGACCGACTCTGAGTACCAGCCCTCATTTCAACTCATTGATGAGACCCGTTCACGGCTGTTCTCACGATCTGTGCATCTAACGACACGTGTACGAACTCCGACGAAACCTTCGACGGCATAGCATCATATCGAGGACATACCATACCCATCGAGGCAGCAGATTTTCTAGCACATTGGATGCTGCTACTCTAAATTGATTTGAGCCCTCAGCGCAGAATGGAATTCAGGAGTTGGTTACCCACCAAAAGCTAAGAAGGTTGCAGACGATGGTTCTGCTTGATGTGGATGCATGCCAGTAAGTTGTCACCGAGTTTGAGACACAGAGCCCTCTTTTGGGACGTAATATTCGAGCAGGTGGCAAGGTTAGTACAAAGTCCTCTAGTAGAGAGCTAGTGCAGCGGCCTACCTCACCGCGACATCATGACCAAATCCTCACTTAATCCCTTCACCCTAGTTCGCCGTTTCTACGGCAGAGGATGGCGGGTCAATTTGCTTGACTTGCTCGTCCTTTCCGTTTCCGGACCACCGTCACTTTTCGTAGAGGGCATAGCAGAACGGATGGATTTCGATCCACGTACCTTTTACCCCCGACTCGGTATCCTCGAGCTTCCCTTGCAGGCCCTCGACGCAAAATCAACGATGATATCATTAGATGCTCCTGCTGATTGCACTTCTGCGGTTCAAATATTGCAGGTCGTGCATCCCGTGCAATGGCATCAAACAGCGACGAACAAGGAAAATATAAGAGTATTCAGCAAGTAGATGGGTGTCAGTACAACAATAATACAATGAACGGAAACAAGCCAAACTTAAAGGAACCTTGGACTTGGTATGAAGTCTCCTCCCAGTCGATTGCCCGTCTGAGTGCGCTGGTCAGAAACAGCTCCTGGGTATATATCTTGTTATGTTGTGCAAGCGGTCGCCAAATTGAAACATCTTCCGGACAAGAGATGACGAACGATTTGTGTGTCCCGCCAGTATACGAACCGTCGGTGATTGTGTGGACACCTTCGCAGAGTTCGTTAGGGCCCAG
>JAKLMY010000552.1:0-12763 GCA_022814645.1 Ganoderma meredithae | reverse complement strand
GAAACCACATATGGTAACAAGGAATGCATAGCCGCTGAGGCAGTATCCACAACCTCATCCCTCCGGACCGTCCTTCCAGTATACCCGGAGTTCAACAGAGTCCGACACCTTGATTGGTTTCTAACTCTAGCAAATGAAGGGAGGTGTTGACTGGATAGGCAGATATGCAGAGCAGAGTTGGAGCCTGAGATTCATGGTAAGTGTGTCATTGCAGTCATATTCACATAAAAATTTTACCATCTGTGTATCCTCCTTTTTGTTGATCTTTCCGGAGCCCCACCACCCTCAAATATGGCAGGTTAGCATCCGTTGTTCATGTTCTAGCGTCTATCTACCACTTTCTCAGTCGTCCTCATCTGACCGTAAACTTGTTTATTTCATAAAGTATTGAGTCTAAATGAACAGCAAATGCACAGTACCAGTACCTCACCCAAGTTCTACAACTGCTCTGGCTGTCATCCATTCTCTTGGATCTGGCCCGATCACGTTTTCATTCACCAATTTGACTCTTTCACTGCTTCTTTTGATGTGTAGTAGCAAAGACACAATGTAGGAGTCAAATAGATGCAGTGTTTCAATGGAGTAGGCAGTTGAGGGATGGGATGAATTTTTTCCATGTTTTCGAATTGTTTTGACGACTTGGGTCAAGTTGGGTGAGTTGGCGCTCAGAGACACAGGCATTCTTTTTGGTCTCATTGGGCTGGCGAGGTTACTAGTTTACCCTAGCTTACCTGAGCTACTCTTTGTAGCGTAGTCGGTTCTACCAAATCAGTTCTCAGTTCTTTTCGGCACCAGCTCAGGCTGTAGTACCGCTGATAAGGTAGGCCCAGTTCAGATTCCACCTCTATCACGTGACAATCACGTGACGTCAGGCGTCCTTTCCTGCTCCTCCTCTCTCGTTCTCGGGCGGAAAACTTGACTGAGTGATACGAAAGAGACAATTGGAGTATATTGGCGAAATATGAGGCCGAGGGGAGCACAGGGGAGGGAGGGAGGAGGGCCCGAGGACGAGCATCACGCTGTCACAGGGGGTGGAATCTGAACTGGGCGTACGGTCACACCACAAGGGATGCACCTCGTCGTTGTGATCCGTGCTACGAGGGTCTCGATTCTCCCACGCCCATCCATGTCCGCCTACCACCCGCGCCCGAAAGTCCCTTGTGTACGGTGCAACAAGAACCATGACACACCAGCCGCATTCCTCATGTCGTGCGCCAAATGCGAACGGGCATGGCACCATAGTCTGTTATCATTTTCACCTGTGTTTGTGTTGTCCACATCTACATGACTGATTTGAGCACGGACCTCCGCAGCTTGTCACATCCCACAGGTGTCAGAAGAAGAAATTTTGGAGAGAATAACCTTCGACAATCAAGGGAAACGTGAGGCAGGCCTTGCGGGTTGGCAGTGCAAACGATGCACAAAGAGGGCTCGAGTTGAGCCACTGCCGCCCACTGCCGTTCCCCGTGGCCTGTCCGCGTCCTCTGCGGCGGCCTCGAAGACTGCAATCCAATCTGAACCCTCCTTGAATAGGCACTCAAATTTCCTTGTTAAGAAAACGTCAAGTGTGCCGCCACAAGAAAACTCTTCGGCTATAACTCAGGTTACCGTAGCTGGCGATGACGATATCATCATCCTGGACGATGCACCTGAGCAATCTCAGCGACCTGTGGTTAAGCTTGGAAACACACTCCTGGCCGACATAGCACCGAGAGAAATGGTCCAACAACAGCGACTACCTTCCAAGTCACCTCCACCACGACCAACACCTGCTGCAGCATCGGAGACGCACCGCAAGACCATTAAAATGTCGAGGACGATACAAGTACGAGGGCAAATCAAGTTTGAAAAACGTCGCGGCATTCACCATATCATTAATAGAAGCGACCCACAAAATCTATTCTAAATATCACGCCGCTCCCTGCAACGCGCGAGCCGCCCGCAGAAGAACCACTGGCACGGCTAAACACCCACATCAACCACACCCTCCGACCTCCCTCCCCCTCGCCGCCTCCACCACCCCCTCCCCCAGAACCGCAACCAGGACAAGCCCAAGCACGTACCCGCTCTCCCATTCCCGTTCTTCCCAGTCAACCTATCCAATGGGAGCCAACAATACAGCACATCTCGTCCTCTGGGCCCCCTTCTGCAGATGCGAAAACCATCAGCACCGCGGACATCCGCGCTCTCATATCGACCATGCGCCTCGACGGCCGGCTAGCCCCTCCCCCGGAAGTCGAGTATGTCCACACCCGCACTGGTCCTAGCCAGCTGTCCGACCCCAAACCGCGGCGATCTGGAGCGCGCAAGCTCCAACACGCTCACGACCGCACGCGCAGCCCCGGGCTAGACGGCGTCGCGATGGACGTCGATCGCCCCTTTGGTCTGTCCGATGATGACTCAGGCTCAGATGCGGGGAAAGGGGATGAAGACGACGACGACGACGAGGATCCGCACAACATCGACGACCTCTACGGCGACATCGCCCCGCGCTACCGCAGCAGCGTTAACCCCGCTCGGCGGTCCAAGTCGCGGTCGAAGACCGCGGCAGCTGGTCCGCCCTCGTCTTCGCCCCCACCGGAGCAGCGGTTGCTCATTGCCAAACGCGATAAGCGGCCGCCGAAGGAGGACGACCTGGGGCTTCTGATGGACAAGAAGCTCCGAATTGAGGGGCTCGTGCGGGCTCCTAGGAAGGCGTCGCAGACGAAGAGGCTCAGAGGGAAGGCGTTGAGGACGAAGCAGCAAACAGGCCTGTACTTCTCTATCCACGAGGAGCGGAGGCGAGCCACGGGTGGTTAACCGGTAAGTGGGAAACAATTATGCCGCCGTGAAGCTTGTACGAAGACACTACTGAACGAGGGTATTGAAGGGGGACAACGCTACTTGTACATATACTAATAGGCTACTTACCCCCCCCCCCCGAGCTTCCCATTCAGACCGACCATATCTCCCTCACAGCGGCTTCACGACGACACCCCCGCCCTCAGTCCACCATGCCAAGACTCGGCCATCCTCGCCCCACGCAAACGCCGTCGGCGCGTCCCCATCCCTCACCACGTCTCTAACGAACGACGCGTCGCCCGCCCGCCACAACTGCACGAACCCGTCCGCCGACGCCGACAGGACATGGCCCCCGTCGTCCGAGAACACGAAGCGCGGCGCGGTCCTCCCGCGTAGGAAGTGGTACCCCGCGCGCCGCGGCAGGAGCGTTCGCCCGCTCGCGCCGTCGCGCGCCGTCAGGATGAAAACGGCGCCGCGCCCCCCGCTGCACGAGAGGAACCGCGTGCCGTCCCCAGGGGAGAACGCGAGCACGAGGCGGTCCGGGTCGTTTGGGTACTCGTTCATCGGGACGCGGAGGAGCTTGGCGTGGGGGAACTCGGAGAGGGCCCAGACGTGCAGGACGTGGTCGGAGGGAGGATGTGACAGCCTGCCACCACCGTTGGGACGCCCGTCAGTGCAGCCCCGAGTACAGTGCACGCTCCGGCATTGTGCATCGAGAACGTGGGTGTGGGTAGGGTTTTTTGGGAGCCCGAGAGACCTCGGGCTGTCTGGAAGGAAGCCAGCCAGCGACCGTCGGGAGAGTAGAGGAAGGAGGGCGAGTGGCAGGAGGTTGTTTGCACAGTCGTTGAGATCAACCGGTAGTTCTCAGCGTCCCAGACTTGCACAAGGAAGTGGTGTTGCGATGCGATGAATACGACGGACGTCAAGGTCTCGCCGTTGGATGACCACACGCAGCTGGCGCGACAGGCGTCAAGACCATCCATCGCATCTGCGGGTACGCGCAGTACTGCAACGTAAGTCCCCGTGAACACATCCCTGACCTGGACGAACGCCTCGGGGTCGCGAGTGCAGCATGCCAGAAGCCGGCTGTCGGGCGAGAAGGCGAACGGTCGGGTGAACGGGTCGTCATCCATGGGAGCTATGCATTCATAAATCATCTCCAGAGATTGCTTGCCCTCCTCCGAGTTCGCCCTCATAGCGGCATTCCAGAGGATGACCTGTTGCCGAGAACCGCTCGCGACCCACTGCCCATCAGGGGATATCTTGAGTGCGATGACAGAATCAAGTTCGGCCTCCGTAGTGTTTCGCCAGATATTGCCTGGGGGTTGTCCATCGTGTTCATTCGGCGTCTCTCGTCTGTCACATGCTAGCATATAGCCACTCACCTTCCGAATAGTACTGGACTTGCCACCGATAGCTCTCCTCGAACACGAAATTATCCGATGCGAGCACCGTCCCTTGCACGACCACGCCTCTGGGCCCGCCGCGGGGAGGGAGGTGTATGTGCAGTTGGACCTTGGACGGGACCTGTCCGGCAAGGTCCAGATGCAAGGAGCGAAATCGTTCCAGAAACGATTCACTCTTGGTCAGGCGGAGAGCAAGGCTCGCACTAGGTATAGATGCCGACGAGGACACATAGATGGCGAGCTCTTTCACGGTCGACGCGGGGTGAAGAGCCGATATTTGGCTGGTCGCATATTGGCACATCTCCAGCACGAAGTCTGGGAGTGAATCGAGCGGGGTGTCTCCGTCAGACTCCACGTGGAAGATTAGAAAGTCCAGCTTTAATTGCACTGGATTGTGGCCCGTAGAACCTGTAAATGGACATAGACGATGGTACGGGATGAGCAAGGGACGACTCGAGCGGAGGCACACTGACGACTTGGCCCCTATCTCGCCTGAGGGCGGAGACAAATGGTGAGATTCCGAAGTGTGTGTTGAGCTAACGCGATTAGAACATCCGCTGTTGCGCCTTCAGTGTCTTGCACGTGAATCTAAAGACATCACGGTTAGTATCGTTGCCTTAGCTGAAAGTATGATCAGGCCGAAACTTACATCGAGCGTAGAAAGGTTACGCAGTGCCATTCGAGTGGCTGCCTTCTGCGAGAGCAGACATCCATGTTTCTGAACACGAATATGGGCATATTTCAAATGCCGCAAATGTCGCATAGACCCAACTAGTCGGATGAGCTCAGCATCCGAGGAGAAAAAGATATGTGAGAGGTGTAAGTCTTCGATCATTGTGTAGCGTAGCTGAATCATGGTGGCCTTGTGAAACGATAGAGTCCGGAGCTTGGGGACGGTCTTCCTAGGGTCACTAGCGTCGCCATGATCGGCGCCTTGAATGGCCCATGTTCGTACGTTGGGGAGTCGGGTAAGCAACGCGGAGGGGAATATCCCAAGCAAGTAGTGTATTTCTTCGGGGGATTTGGGGGCCATCGTCACAGAGTGCACGAGGGTGCGTCGTCGAGGATATGCATCGAAGTGGTGGTACAGTGCGTCAAGCTGAGCTCTCGTCCTGATACGAATGGCGCGGAATAGGTGGAATTGGCTGCGGGTTGCCAATGCCCGACAGGTCAGGGCACAGTTTCGGAGGGATGTTGCATCATTCGACAGCTGGTCGACGATGATATCCCTCACTTCGACCGGGAGAGGAGGAGACTGAAAGACTCGCTGGGAAGGTTTCCCCCAGGACATGTGAGTAGGGTTGAATGGGGAAGATAGCTAGGTAGTACGCAACGTACTTCGCTGTGATAGTACTATGGCGGTGGAAGGTGGCGATAATAGTGATTGGTCTCGAATCTATGCCGGGCCCATTCCAGCTTGAGCGAGGTCATGGTAGCGCTAGCGCTGCGATGGATGCATTGCCAACAGACCTTCTTTCCAGCACACCGCCTCGCCCCAAGTAGTAAAAAACCACAGACGGTCGCAGGGTCGATGTCATTGGCCCACACCAGGCCGTAGAGACTCGGGAGACTGTGCCCCGTCGTGTCACAATGTTGTTCCAGGTACGTCACCATCGACACAACCCTAGTCCATATGCATGCTCCTGAACCTTAGACTGCGCGTGGCAAATGTGCGATGCTCACCGGTCACTTCTGACTTGAATCCTGGAGGTGCTCTGGGAGACGGGAGTTGTTGCCAATGGCAAATGCCACAGTACATGACCTCGGGCATCTCTCGTCGTTCACTTCAGCCGCACGCCCTGGACTCGGTTAAGCGCTTATTCGGACCGGGCCGGGGCGAGAGGATAAGTTTATTCCTCCACCACCACCTCCGAAGCCAGTGCCACATCTCCATCCAAGTTCACGCTTGGCCACCCTCTCCATTTGCATTTATACCCACTTGACTTACACAGATAGAGGCAGAAGCAAAATCGCCGACAGCCAACGACGCCCTCGCCCACGAGCTTCCGACGCTCCAGTCGTTCATCATATGTACATGGAGGAGGTCGCCTATCTCATTCCGATGGAGAAGACTGGGAAAGGGACAATGGGGCGACAGCTTGACGTGCGTGGCGAGGTTGTAAGGGGTAAAGATCGACCCGTGGTAAATTTTGAAGGGACGTAGGAGGGAAGGGGATGCATCGATGAGCGGCCGGGGAGGCGGACGATAGCAATGCATGAGATGCGTAGCAATGCGTTACGGAAAACATTCGCTTGATGATTTTTCGCGGTCATCTTCACTGAGAGTGCGGAGCCTCCTCTGCATGCGACAGTGGGACAAGCGTCGTGTCCCCGTGCTTGAAGGTGCGTACCCCAGTCCTTATGATGCGAAGGCGACTTGGGCAGCACGGGTCGGGGCATGCGACCTCCGCATCCGTTGACATCCAGTCGTTCGTTGCCGTCATGCGCTGCTTCGCAGCGAGCAGGGGCATCACGGCGCCTGCAATCGTTGGGTTAGCTTATATTTGAATTCGTGGATTAGGCGAGCAAAGACAAAAAGGAATAAGTACGTACTTAGCGAGTAGATGGATATTCCCTGGCCAGGAGGTAGATAGAGCATCTCGCCTTGTAGGGTGAAGTGATCTCCTTCCTTCGCGCCGCACATAATCCGCTCGCCTGGAGGACAGGTCACCTCTACACGAAGATCATAGAGCTGGAAGGTCTCGTCTTCAGCGATGTCCTTCGAGGTAGAGTCATTAGAAGGTGAGGCTGACGATGTCATGATCGAAGCAGACGGGAACAGACGTGAACCCGGCAACTTGCAACCAGACCGAAGTCTAGTACCTTTGGGGGGTAATGGTGAGTTGTCTTATCAGTGGGTAATTGAGATTTTTGCTCATATCTCATGGCTTCAGGTCAACGTGCCCGCGGCGCTCGGAACCTGTCCGGCGCCAAGTCGGTGTCGTCGGGGGACAATCCGGACAGTCGTGATAGTACGAGTTACTAATAACTACAAGGTCGTAATACATCAGTTCGTGCATCGAACAGATGCCTCCAAAAGGCGATTCCGTGGTTGAACCGCTAAAATTACAGCCAGTCGCAGCTGATCCAAGGACGTCATCCCTAAGACAGTCATCGTCCTGAGTCGTCAGAAGAGAATAGGTGAACCGAGAACTCGTTGGCAGAGGCAGTCCCGAACTCAGAACGAATGAATTTCAACGCCCCCTCCGCGTGTCCCCCAACAAAGTGTCTGGCCATCCGGCGAGAACGCAAGGCTAACGGCAGCGTCGCGCGTCGGCAGCAGTCCAATCTGCATTGCCGCGTCCTCCGCCGAGTGCAGTAATCCCCAGTCCGTCCTCACACGAAGTCCCCCACGAGACAAGTCAACCACATGCACTCTCCCGTCGTTCGCGGTGAAAGCCACATGCGTGCCGCAAGGCGAGAAGGCAGCCAGCCCAGAGTTCCCGGGCACACTGGCACACGGACGCGTGTCGTCCCACCTCCGCAGCAGGCGACCCCTCCACGTATCCCAGAGAATCACCAAGGTCTCCATGCGCTCCTCAACATGCATATAGCGCAGTGAGAGCAAGTACCGGCCATCCCGGGAGAAGGCCACCGCCTTGGCCGCAGACCCATAGAAGCCCGACCCCGCGCCCGGACCAGATATCGGGCGGTACAGATCGTAGCGCGGGTCGAACTCGAGGGGGATGGGCTCGGCCACGGACAGAACGAGCTCGCGCATCGTGACGTTCCATATCCATATCGTGTGGTTGGCAAACGACAGCACGAGCCGCTCGCCCTCAGGATCGAACGACGCAGCGAGCACCTTGCCCTGATCGCTCCGTGCGTGGAGCACCTCGTGGGGGCCGCCTGTCTTGCAGTCCCAGAGGACGCACAACGGAATGTTGGTCGCATCGTGACTGAGATGGCTGCTAGCAGCGGGGTGCGTTATGGCCTCTAGTGGGTCGTAGATCGCGCTGACGGCGAGCCAGAGCCCGTCGCGGGATAGGAGGAGGGAGCCGTGGTTGATTGGCGACATGTCCTGCCAAGTGGACTGCAGTTCAAACGTCTGTGGGTCCCAGGTGCAGATGGAGATGGCAGAACGGGTGAGGCATGTGAAAATGAGCTTATCGGGGAGCCACATGCATGCTAGCTGTGATATCGGGTCAGCATCGTCGAGGGCCGGTCCTTCTAGGACCACGAGTCGACTGCCCTTGTCTGCGGACAGTACCTGGATGAACGGCATCCGGCCTTTCATACGGCCACAGCAAGCCAGGCAGTTACTGTCCGGCGAGAAAGCAACGGTCATGTTTGCGGAGCGACCCGCGGGATGCAACCATTCTCGTACGGGACGTCGGGAACGAGCATCCCACAAAATGCCCAAAAGGGAGGATGCACTGGCGATCCACCTGCCATCGGGCGACACTGCGAGCGCAGACACTTGACTAGTGTGGAATGTGCATGATTTGCATGCATTTCCTGGAGTTATGATCAATGGATGTTTCATATTAGCTATCATCTGGCATACGCATGGAAAATCTCAATCACATACCTCCGGAGTATCCGACGTTCAGGAGCCCCTTGCTGTGCAGATTAGGGAAGGCATCGTCTTTTAGAGCCCTCAAGACTACTTCCCGATGGGTCCAAAAAGATGGAAGGTGCATAACTATAGTGAGATGTATCGGATGTTCAGCGAGCAAAGCTTGTTCAAGCATCTGGCAACAGTTTCGCATGCGATCTTCTGACAGGAATAGCGCAAGAGAAACCGGATCGTTGCAAGGAGGCTCGTTCCGGGAGCTCCTCGAGGGGTTGAACAGGTGGAGGTGTATTTCGAGCTGTTGGAGCGTCGCGCCATATCGAAGGGCTTGCATGCAATGCAATGCATCGCCGAACGCCTCCAAGTGCAGAGTGTCTATCCCGTCCTCAGGACGTTGCTCTACGTGAAGCGTCAGAGAGGATAGTTGGCACATGAGCGGCGTGGTTGCTGAGATAGGCCGAAATGAGTGAGCGGTCATTGGAGTTGAAGGAAGAACGGATAACCAAGCCAGCCTCACCAGATTGCCACTTCACGCCCTTGCGACGCCGGAGGACAAGGGACTGAAGTGACGACTGGGACGCCTCCAGTAGCCAAGGTAAGAGATAGTCGTCATCCTTCCAATGATAAACCTGATAATAAACATTCATGATCGTTGCCACACTGAAGGTACCCGGTCACTCACCTGCAGAGTAAAGAGACCCAGCGGCCGTCGCGGATAGAGGGGAGAAGCCATCGTTGTTGGAATCCCGTTCGTGGAACCAAATGTTACGTCCATGTAGTGGAGTATTCGTAGACGGGGGAAGGACGAGACAAGTCGGATGAACTCAGCCCTGGACGTGAATCGCATAGACGACACGTGTAGCTCCGTGACAGGAGAGTAGCGAAGCTGGATGAGCGTCGTTCGATGAAAGGAGACCCTAAGTGCGACGGCTTTGGGATCTCCCGGTGCGCGCATTTCCCAGCGACGTAAGTTGGGGAGCATCTGGAAGAGGAGTGCCGGGTATGTCCCGAGGAGCCGTATGCGCTCTGTTGGTGCTACGGGGTCCATGACTAGGGATCGCACCAGGATCCGCATGTGGGGGTGTTCCTGGAAGTAGTCGACAATGGCGTTCAATGTTGACTTGGTCGCGATCCGAATCGCGCCAAAGAGGTGGAAGCGGCTGCGAGGCACCCATGCGCGGCAGGTCAATGAACAACAACGAAGAGCTGTGGAATTGCCGACCAGCTGATCGATAATATGCTCCTCGATTTCGATTGGGAATGGCGAATGGAAGGGCTGGCGATCGCAGGACATGGGTGGCGTATACAAGGGAGGAACATAGAGGATGATGGGACCCTTCATCGCTGCCAGGTGGGTGTTACGGCACTAGCGTCTTTATCTGAGGTGTACAGGTTTAGTATAGCCTTACGAGAACACCATTGAGTTTGAGACGCTCTACTCACAATTCACATCCCGAGGAAAGAAAATTGATTTTGCGTAACTTATAGAGGCTCGACCCACAATGAAGGCTGTTTTGATGAGGAGAAATTAGCATAACCCATGATCAGTGCAGTCCTACTATTGGTAAGTTGTGCGTTCAGGTTGGAACCGCCGGTCACTTGCGAGAGCGTCCCTTAGCATTCAGCCAGCACCATGTGAAGAAACTGACAGACTCGAACTGCTGGACATCGTCGCCGTCGAGTTGAGGCAAGCGGCTCGACCAAGACTCGATGATGCCACGCAGAAGCCCGGTCTGCCCGGTCCGGAGACATGGCATCCACCCCAACTAGCGGGCATCAGAAACACTTGCAAAGTCTGAACAGCCCATAGGTTCGGCGCAAACCCCTCACATGTGAATGTGTGAGGGGTTTATATCAAAGTCCGGTTTGATGAAGGGGTCTGGGGTCTGGGGGATCAATAACACCATTTACTTATCGATTAGAATCAGTACAGTCATCAACTAGCTGACGTAACACCCCCATCTGGTGTAACATTCCACCCATACCTTCATAGAGAAGCAAGCTTTCTGCTCCGTTCTTGCTGCAACATATTGCATATGCTATAGCTCATCTGCATGCAACATTTGGGCCCACAGTGCTCATGCAAGCCCCAGAAATCTCGCTGTAAATGTAGGCTAATTTGTCTATTTTGTGTTATGCCTACTACCTATGAATATTTTCTTTATACCTCGTCCAAGTCCCAACCCTTCGGGATGAAACATATTGTACTTCATATCCAACTATTTTTTGACTATCCTAAAATGTGTTCCTGACTAAGAGAGCTCAGTGGCAGGGTTGAGGCCGGGGTGTTACAAAGTGTTACATTGGGATGAGAACAAGCCTATTGGAATTTTTGGTCTTCATGCTCATCTTGGTGCTGAATACAGTAAAAATTTGATCCTCAGACATCCACAATGACTGTATCTACTGTACAATAATGAAATCATAGCAATGGCTTAAGAATTGACTGAGAAAATATAAAAACTTGATTTGAGCATTATTTTGGGCAGTCGATGACTGTAGTATAGGCTAGTGTAAATGATTATTTAGTGGTGCAATCTAATCATTGACTTGATGGAGCAACACCAACTCAGAACTGCAATGCTCTCTGCTATATTCCTTGCCGTCCTCTCCTATATACAAGCAGTCAGGTGCACTGCTGAATGTGTTGTTGACAACACCTCAGCAGCACAAAACCCCTCAAAATTCACCTCATCTGACTACACCACCATCCCCCTCTCCACTTGAGTGCCACACATCACCACAGCCCAGCTCACCTTCAGTAACTCTGGCTATGGGCTCCTCAGCCCCAAGACAAGCAGTATTCAAGCCTCCACAATGCTTATGGGCTCACTTTTAGAAAGACGTCAGTGTGGCAGCATTACTATAGATAGCTGAGAAGACCTTCAGGTATCTGCCTTGAGAGTGGCAGGTTACTGCTGCCATAAAGCTTCTCAAAGGCCACAATATCATAGTTGTCACTAAAACCAGTGCTAAGAAGTTGATGGTCTTCACATTATTGGCTATCGCTGTTGGCCTTGCAAGAGAGAAAGAAATGGTGATTGTAGTTTGCCTACTAAAAGCATTGCAGCTCAACCAGGTACATCAGTACTATCTGACTTGCACTGTAAGTAATTCACATACCAGCTTACTCTGTACAGGTTCATTGCTTCAAAGACTTCTGCAAGGGGCAAAAAGGTGTGGCAAAAAAGAGTGGTGAGGCAACTGAGAAGATAGATTCAGAAGAGGTGCACATACCAGAGCTTGACTAGCTACACATCTGAGCTGTTGCTATAAATAAAGACAATAATGAGCCTAAATTGTGTTAGGAACAGACCAGCTGCTGAACCAGCTACACCAAAAGGGTGCAATGTCAAGCTTAGGCTTGACACTTGGCTGGTACTATATATGTAGCTCGTAATGCCTGTTTATGACAAATTGCTCACAAAAGAGAAGACAAACCTAGACAGGATAGAAGTGATATGGGTGCTCTAAGAACAAGCTAGTTGATTCTACTGTAACAAGTGGTTGTAAGGTACAATTCAAAATTTAATTACGTAGGCTTGTTACTAAATTGTTATCAATTATTAGAAATCAGTTGTCCTCTAGACCCCTTGATCAGCCCAGACTTTGATACAAGACCATCTACGCTAACACATGGATGGGCTTGGTTGAGACTAGAACAGCCTAGTTCAGGCTGTTTAGATTATCCAGACCTGCCATTTGTAGTAAGAGGTGGGTGTTTATAACACTGCCACTATAGCACTCCAGACATGCATTCCAAGATATTCATACCTTGACATATTTCACTTCTATGCACTCTACAACTCTCCCTAGTGCTATCAGGTCCAGTCCTAGGACTATAGAAGATCAGTCTGAAGACTGAGACTAGGACCAGTTTGGACAGGACTAGAGAGATGGTTCTAAGTAATCCAGTCTTAGTCCTGGTCCTTGGTCCTTTAGGTGTCTAGATTTTAAAGAACTATAAAAAACTAGTTATAACTGGTTCTAGATTGGTCCTTAAACAATCAAAAATATATACAATAAATAGTAGAAAGGGACCACAAATAAGATAGTAACT
>JAKLMY010000551.1:0-12817 GCA_022814645.1 Ganoderma meredithae | reverse complement strand
TGGTTACCGTGCAACGGAGTACAAGGAAAACGACGTGAGAAGTAAACTGTCCAGGAAAGGAAACTCAGGCGCTGAAGTCAGTGCCTGACGAAGCGTTCATGACACTCGCGGCTTGGATCTCGCCATGCAACATGTTCGTTGGTTCCTTTATCTGTTCACGTCGCTTACTTATTACATGCACATAATGCAGCAGTACCCTGGAATGGATCATTTCTCCTGCCTTGGAGGTGTTACGCAAAGGACGATTATGCGTATTCGTGCCTAAAATGGCCAGACTTTGGAGCTCAACGTTCAACACCAGCTCACCCACCGCCGTGTCCTACTCTCCACCCACTGCTTCACGCTGCCCATCCTTATGGCAGCCCATCCCTATGTCCTGTACGTCCTGATCTACTGTCTCCCTCTGAGGCATTTTAATCACAACTCGAAACAGGTTCACCAGCCCCCCTTCTTGTCTTAACATTTGGGCTTCAGACGGTGTCCAGGAGTACACTTTTCGCAACGCCATCATAAAGGTTACGGTCGGTCCAGACTATTCTCGTTGTGAGTTCTTCATTATATCAGCCGGGACGCCAAGGAGCTGATGCGGCGCCAGTGCTTTTATGGGCTGAAGAGGGCTCGTCTATCTTAACGGCTTGCATCGATTCTTTCAACCAGGTCATCAGAGTCGTACGTCTTCTTAATCTGCTAGTGCTCAATGTTGTTTTTGACCTAGGCTACAGAATGGTACCGCCATTGCACTCTGCAACAGGTCAGGGGGCATCTGCATCTCTTTCGAGAATGAGACGACCCTCAAGGACTTTGTAAAATCTCTTCGCACCGCCCTGCCCTGTATGGCGCAGCCTGGCGACCTTGAGGAATGCATTGACGCCGATGCTACTTCTACCACTGAGGACATGATGGATTCATTCCTGTTCGAGATGTCCTCTGCGTTGTTGGATGATATCTCTGACCTGATGGTCAACAGCGACGGCGATGTCCCTACAGACCTCTTTGACTGGGATATTGTTGACGTGTAGATAAACCCCCGCTGTTGTTATCGTTGCTTCCTTTCCATTGCTAGTCTCCATTGTCACCCATCCCTGTTATCCTCTTCTCACACTGTGATATCTCCTCACAAAAACACGTGGATCCTGTCTATAGCCCAATTGAATGCTACATATATGACCGTGCCCCTTAATCTACAACTCCCGTGCATCTCTGGCATCCTCCAGGCCTTGCTGTACTACATTGATTGGAACATTGTTGCCCGTGGCCTCAGCAGAATTTGGATCCTGCATAAGCCACTGGGAAACTTCAGAGACCTTGTCAAAGTTCATCGGAGGGATAAAATCCAGGAGGAACATGACGAGAAAAGCAATCATGATAAAGTAAAAAATCCTCCTCGCAACCTGCAATGTAAACGCAGTCTCATCAGCACAGCGAACACTCAAGGCTAAAATCAGATGTTTACCACAGTGATTGATACCTGTGGAGGCATACGTCGTACATCTGGAGAGGAGACAGTGTGTCAAAGTGGGCTAGATGCAATGCCATAACACACCAACCTGTCGCATCTGACGTATCGGCCTTCCAGACAATGCACATGGAGTCGTTCCTGTCGTTATAGATACCCGTCGCGATATAGAACTTGTAATCTGTGCCAGAGGCAGCCGCGACATAGTGCGCCTACGTGACTATCAACATCAATTCTAACCGGAGGGTAAATCGACTTACATCAAGGGCAAGAACCTTGGCGCGCGCTGATCATGGCAATATCACTACTGGGAAGTCGGGGAAACATATGCCTGTACGACACACCCGGAACGGGCAGAACGTGGATCATCTTGCGTAGGTGAATATCCCAGATATTGACCTTTCCCATGACACTTCCCCCAACAATAGCACGACCGCCGTGTATGAAACTTACGGGAATGGCTCGGGGCTCGCCGACATCATGTTCGAAGGAACATAGAGGTGCCCCGGATCCAAGCACGTATACGTCAAACCCAGTATCGATGTTGGAGATCGCGACGTGCTTGCCATCCTCCGAAAGGCTGGCGCTTGCACTGGTAGACAAGGTATGACCACGCATTGAATAGAAGGAGCCGCTACTCACATTTTCCCGGGGAAAGGGATGGTTTGAACTTGTGTCCACCTGGTAGTCTCAAAAAGGCTACCATCAGTTAGTAAACTGACGCTTGGCCTGCCAGACACAAATTGACTCACTAAAGACCGTGGAACATGTATGTGACCATGAGGAGAGAACCGTAACATGGAGAGTGCGTCCAATGCAAGCTGGTCACGAGAACCTCTTGGTGTTCGTTGTGGAGTGTCCTCTGAGGTTCTTGAAACTCGTTTTCGCACACATAAGTGCAATCTGCATCATGTATGAGCCTGTATGATAACGCAACACCGAGATTCACGACCTACCTCCAGGATTCCATTTCCAAATTTTGAGCTTGCCGTGGGCACCCGAAGCTACTTGATTGCCCGAGGCCGCGAGGCACTCGATCGGATAGTCATGGGCCCAGAAGCTGTTCAATGTGATATCATTCTGTACACATACACAAGTGAGTAGAGATCGTACAGCATCAGAGTGGCTGAGGACATACTTGTGTGGGTGTGATCGTTATCGTTAGAATGTTCCCTTCCTTCGTACCGCACATGACAGAGTAGTCGGCCGTTGGTAGCCATACCACTGAGAGTACCGGGCAGTTACCTGCATAGTAGTGCAGCAACTTCCCCCCTTGAACCCGCCAGAAGCATACTTTTCCATCCATCCCGGCAGTTGCTAGAAGATCGCCCTTTGGACTAAACGCGACAGCGGTGATTCCGGCCGTGTGGCCGTGTACGAGGCGTGCGCTCTCTTTATATGTACAACGCATGAGCGTGTTTTGGGTCAGAGGATAGAACAAGGAGCAACTGGAGCCTTGAAGCTGGAGCTCGCTGGAGGGTTTAGCAGATGGTGGGCGCAAGCGCGAAGCACCTGAGCGTGCGTTGTGCCACTCTGGCGAGACCAACTGGCACGCTGGCTGAGAGGGAGCCCATCGCACTACGGGGCCGGACCATCATGTCACCACGCCGGTCAATTTCCAGCCGTCTACCACCCCAATCTTTCATCCCCGCCACATACGAAATCCAGCCTAGGTCCAGCCACCAAAAATCTGGCGGTGTAGGCCGAAAATTCGATGATGCACGAATGACGGCGATAGCGGTGCACATCTCGACTTGACCCGCACCGCCGGGTACATATATATGTACAACAGCAACAGCTGCGCGCGAGCCGCTTGTAAGCAATTAGTGTGCTGCCGCACACTCTATCATAGGGATTGGAAACATCTATGACACACAGCACCGGGATTAGTTTCTACTCAGGAACTCACTGTGCACGATGTCCCCACGCTGCGATGCCATCCTTCCAGACATTCCCCTCTCTCCCGCTCCACCTCCCCCACACACGCTCCACCACAGGCTGACCTTAGCTCGGGCTATACGACCGCGGAGTATGCCATCACTACTGCCCAGCTCTCCATCTTCCTCCTCAGCCTCAAACGTGGACCGCGACAAGGACAACACATGAGGATGACGGTCGACCGGGTCGAAGGACGCGCAAGAGTGCGTGGGCGGGTCGGCGAGACCATCTGGGGATGCGAGAGCGGAGATTTGAAGAGAGGCACGTGGCACCCATGTTGACCGCCCCAATCATCACGGCGACTAGGGAACCAAACCAGTTCATGGTGTAGACACAGAGAGAGGAGCAGAAGAGGACGAGGGCCAGCAGCAGCAGTGTGTGCAGGATGAGATGAGCAGCTCGCAGAGCTTGCGAGCGAGATGGGGGCGAGGGAGGTGGTCGCGAACCTTAGGGGAACGACATGCCCAGGTGCCCCCAGTCACGTTCTCCTTCGCTCCGTTGGGGTGGACGGGCCGGGGATGCCGTCACGGCGTCTCGACCTTGCGCTGGCCAAAACTTTTCGAATGCATCTCCTTCCGTTTCCCTCCATATGCATGACTGCATGGCCCAATGCTGCACCTTCTCTTGTTCGTTCGCTCCGTGGTATGCCGTTTCGAGAGGAAGCTAGGGAGCGTAAGTTCCTCCAGAGCCTCGAGTGCTGATCTCTCTTTCGGCAATTCGCGATTGCCAACAACCATCCTTTGTCTTCCAGCACGGCGTGCATATAAAAACCTGAAGACCATGGGGGCCTCGTCCTTCCGTCTCTCGATCCTATCGATATACGCCACTCAAACTCACCACCCACTGCTCGCAATCACCTAGTTTCATGGCGCTCTTCAGGTGAGCAAGCACTAAGCTTTCCGAAACCCGGTCGGAGTGGGCGTCGTGACGACGATTTGTCCACAGCAAGGCACAAATCCCTTTTACGATGCCTGGTATCTCCTACTCCCAGAACATGGTAGAAGAGCAGGATGTGCACCTTCTCCTCACTGAATACTCCCAAGATCATTGTGAGTGTATCGTCCGTGAGCCGTGTTAGCTGCGCTGATGTCGGAATGGCAGATGTCCTAGTCATCTGTCTGAGGGATGGTGCCCTCCCCACTAATCCACCGGAGGTCTTGCTCTGCGTCAAGGTCCCTGACGAGAAGGTGACCTTCGACTCCCATGAGGTTCGTTCCTTTCACCTACCCCCACAATGAGCTACGCACTGACACGATAGCATCAGAAATCCGGCGTAATCACCGTCAACAACAACAATGACGTCTCATACATCCGTTGCAGCCATTTGGCTGACTTCTGTGAGATCATGCATATCATCTGCACCTCAAAACAACTTGAGGCTGTTCGCGAGCTAGCCATCAATGCCCTCGTTGAAAGCGCCATCAAGAACATCCCTGCTGGCCGTGGTACGTCTGTCGCTGGAGGTATACATGCACAGAGCAGTGTAGACGCGGGGGAGCAGCCGGTGGGCAAGACTGACGAACCTGAAGAGTTTGAGATGGCGAGGAATGGGGAGGAGACAGTCGTTGGGTGAGACACAAGGCCTTTCAACACCGGTGTCTCGCTGTTCTTTACAAGTTTCATAGATTGTATGATGTTACTTTTGCGATGCGTGAATGTAAAGTACAACAGTGCTGTCTCCCGAAGTATATCACTGACGGTTATGTGCACGAGCTTGAAGCCGGCAGGATCAGGGGAAAGAAAGCCAGTGAGCGCTAGTGAGCTCTGAGAGGCGTACACAGACGCGCATGCAAACCTACTGAACCCCCCAGACACGTCGTGTCGTGCTCCACACCCTTCCACACCCTCACTTCACTCTATCCCGTTACCCTACCTGCTCATAGCGAATCTTACAGCTTTCCGCGCACACGGTCTCCTTCGCCATCACGTTCAGGCCCTCATCATGGACATCCCCTGGTCTCAACCTCCGTGGCAGTGATGGAGACTGGATCATGCCAGCGTGGAAGCACCTGAGGCAAGGCAAGGGAGGGGAGGGCAAGGGCAAGGTAGAGAAATTCAGGGAAGTGGTAGGTAATGGTGCGGAGGAAGCGTAGGGCGCGAAGGGCGACAACCAAGGCGAGTATATCCTACTTTCTATGTTATTATCCCCATTTTCTTCCCTCAGCACTCCTCCGCTCTGTCGAGTCCGCCAACTGCGGCGAAACTGTCATCGCGACGTTATGGTTATCGTCGAAGGCATATTTAGCATAATTCGGCCTCGGAGCGAGCATGCCCTTTGGAGTTCGCCCTTTGGAGTTCGCTGCACGAACAAACGACGATTGCACTGACGTCCGGTAAGTCCCCATCCTCCACCCCTCTGTCTTCCACCAATCCAACCATCTCTCAGCTAAGCCCGCATACTGCAGAGACCACTTAATCTTCCACGGAACCCCCCTGCACGCCTCGTCCTGTTGAGGCCCGATTGACCCAACCCCAGCCTAGAGATGCAGTCGCTTCCCGTACGTCTTGTTCTGATATGAGCCACTGTATGACAAACTGACGTATACATGTATAGCGGTGTCGGCACGTCAACTGCGCTGCTGACCTGGATGCATTCCTCGCCGATGTCCACGAACGACCCGATGTCGTTTTGGCTCTAGACAGTTTCATGGTTCATCTGGATCTGCCGTACCCCATCGATGCGCTGCGCAGTGCCCTTTCCGCGGCCCTACACGTTTACGACCTCATACTGTTTCTGCCCTCTGACGATACCCCCGATGACATCCTAGACAGTTTGCACTTCGCTCACCTCCAATTTTTTAAGACAAATCTCCCCCATCGTTGCCTCGCTCTGTTCCTATCTCAACAAATAACCATCGCATGCTTGTGCTTAGGTGCATGTGGACGTGCGGAATGACAGTCTTGTCCTTTAAAAGGATACTGTTTCAAGCATGTGTCTACGATGGAGTGCCCCACAACTTGTCTCGCAGCCCTTGCCCACAAGAGGCTTCTCCGTCTGACCGTTGAGGAGCCATCTCCATCCTTCAGCACCCCCGCCACCCTGCGATCTATACGTTCCCCTCTCATGAATCTGTCAGCCTTGACTCTCGAGTTTTCCCCCGACGACTACGACATCCTGGAAGCCGTTGCAAGGGTGGCACCCAAGGTACAGAAACTTCAACTTATCGAAATAATGTGCACCTATGTATGTGTCTTCTGTGTTTCTACCTTCTTGCGCTACATTCTCATCTCTCCTGATGTAGCCTCGTCGTTCGCAATCACGCAGGGCTTGGAATGATCACGCGAGCTGGTCTCGTAGCTTGTTCAAGCTGGACTATTTGGAGCAGCTTGCTCTGCGCACATCGGCGGCTTTTGCCCGGCCTGCGTTCACCGCGACCACAGAGAAACAAGTGCTCATGAAGTGGGTGTCCCGGGTTACCTGCAGTCGTCGCCTGGGAACCTCTGTTCACCATCCCACGTTGTCGTTCATACGAGTCTGGTACCACAGCAGGGATCCTGGACATGGGGTCATCACAGGTTGGTCGAAGTCTACGGGGATTTGGGAGAACATCATACGTATGATCGGACCTCCGGCGCATGCTAACTTTTAAGTTCATCTTCTATTCTGTCACGATACATCTAATGTTGGGCTGGTCTTCCCGATTTATGTTAAAGTTTTTGAACCATTTTATAATGAACGTTACTCGATGCCTGTTCCTGTTCATTGGGCCTCGCATTGTGAATTCCAAGTCGCATTGTACTAACACGTGCGCCACCTTGACAAATGTTTTTGTCCTTCGTATTGCTTCCCACTTGTGAGTGGCTCACGTTACCGTTGCCTCTTGTTATCATCTCTCACAGCGAGGATTTGCAGGTAACATGCAGACCTGGGATTCGCCCCCAATGCCTATCATTTTTTCTCCGGCGACCTCACTGCCTGCCACGCCTTCGAGCATGGCGTCGCACTCCGTCGACTCATCCCCGAGCCAAGCATCTGTGCCTTCAGCCACCGTCTCCCCACTCACGAGTTTGCGTTCATCTCCGCTTCTTTCCTTCATTTCTCCCAAGGAAACACCTCTACTTGCGCCACTGGAATCCTTCGAATGCAACGCTACACAAAACTCAATGCTGAGCAGGCTGAGTGCTACTGACTTTGAGTTCCAACCTCCAGGAACACCATCGGTGACTGATGTTGCCGAAGAAAATTTCGAAAGGAGACGGTCTGGAGGTGCACTTCAACTTCAACTTCAGACAGCACAATTCGCCGAAAGAATTACAGGTGAAATTGATGACGGTGGGGCGCAGTTGCTCGATGCCGAGCTCATCAAGTAAGTCCTGTCAGTGAGAACTCCCTGCCTGGCTAAGTAACCTCAATAATTAGCATTCTCAACACCGAGGCTGCTCTAAATCCATACACCGAGGTTCTCGCTGAGCTTAAGGTGCTGCGATTCGCAAGCTTGCGCCTCTTGCAACAGGTTTTGCGTTTGGCTCGTCGGCAGGTACGCACACATGCATACGTACATGCGCTACCGTGGGGAACCTCACAGATAAATCAGGACATTCAGAGCATTCGGAGTGCGCAGGCAGATGACGAGGTGGCCGTGGCGATCCTTGACGTTCAGAATCGGATGCTGGCCTCGCAGAACGTTATGCCTCAGATTGCTTGTATGTCTCTCCGCCTTATAAACCATTGGCAGTCCATTTACAGTCAATACACAGTACGATGCCGTTCCAAAGCCACATTCAACCGCCTCCAGCAACCCAAACAGTCTCCCAGGGCGGATGGTCTCTGTGAATACGAGGAATCTGACAACTTGGCACTTTCAACGACGGCGGAACTCTCGGTCGCCGCGCTGCCACTGTCAGACTCATCCACTACCATAGCGAGGCCTGATTCACTTCCGGCATCGGACAACGATCTGGACTACCCAAGCACGGTGCTCGATAACTGCGCATCGTCAATGACATCACCTGCGTTATCCCGCCAATCTCGTGCGGACTGCGACCTCGGTGCTATGCCAGGCACGAACCAGTACGAAACGGTGCGTGTCCAGCCAAGACGCAAAGTGATCATGACTCATAAACTTATGTGATACTAGGTCTCTAATGAACACACAGAATCAGATCGTCTGCCGAGTCCAGATATTCCGGCGTCTCGCACACCAACGCCCCAGCCCCAGTTGCGCCTTTCTGAAGCTCTAGAGACCACCACGCACACCCCACGCTATCCGGAACCCGTACGTGTTCCCGTTGATTAGTATGGTATCCACTCGTTGATTGTTATTGATGGTGGCCTTCAACCCTGCCCAGGAGCAGGGGGTTGAACTGACGAATAGTGAGACGGTGAAGATGCTCGTCACCTCAACGATTTGCCTTTTGATATTGCTGTTAAGTGTGCGGGTTGCCGCAGCCGCTCTGGGGCTGCCATACGAATCTGTCCGAAGCAGGCAATCCGTCAAGCATCCCATATGGGAGGCGTTAAGGTCTTCTCAGGGAAGGTTCTGAAATGTGGAGAATCTTTAATGCCTATTTGTGCTCAGTAATAGCAATCGCAATTTCCAATTGAAGCGACTCTCCATCCAGCATCATCGCATCCGTCTGGGCAGTGGCACTGCTCGTTCCTCTCTCTTCCCCTATCCCATCATCGTCTTTCCGCGCGATGACTATCTGCACTTGTAATGAGTGTAGATATTACACATACAAGACTCCGGAAGGGGTTTGGCAGCCAGGTCGTGTT
Source organism: Ganoderma meredithae (assembly GCA_022814645.1). Classification (NCBI taxonomy): domain Eukaryota; kingdom Fungi; phylum Basidiomycota; class Agaricomycetes; order Polyporales; family Polyporaceae; genus Ganoderma; species Ganoderma meredithae. The sequence goes on along the minus strand of JAKLMY010000551.1, from coordinate 3,707 downwards.
GTCAATGCCGCCACCCGCAAAAGCCACCTGGCCGCCGAAAGAATGCAGAAGAAGACAGCCCGACGAATGACTCCATTATCACACACTCCCCAGCAAGAGGAAGAAGGCGTTGTACAGCAAGAAGGTGTCATAGAACATGCCATATTCCTAGCTACGGTTCAAGAAGAGCATTCCAGCAGAGGACTACCGGCGCGCGCCAAGGATGCTGGTGATCGATCCAATAGCGCGCGCAATGTTCACCAGGACAACTACCGCCATTCTCCAAGGATCATGGTGTGTGTACAACTATAATGCCTTGGTACTCCTCTCTTAGTTTATCACCGTTAGTTTGAAAATGAATCCCATTTGCCATCGACTGGTGATACCGACGGCGCCACCCGGAGTACCGATGAATGCTCAGCGAACTCTACTTCGGCGGCAGCAACTGGCTCCTGCTCCTACCATCCCACGGGCCCGGGTCTCTCAGAGGAGGTATGCATGTTTCCATCTACATATTTGAATTGGAGCCTGAAAGCGAATGACCTATAGGAGATACGTGTTGCCAAGATATGAGAGCAGAAGCTCCTCCTATCATCCCTCCAGTCCTCTCTTGTACTTCGCTCACGGCGGGTTTCGCCTTATGGGAAGTTGCGCTTCTGCTCCCCTCCTGTGTTTATCAGGGAACCTCCGGTCGACCTAGACAATGAGCACCATGCCAGCGCGGAATTCATCGCGCACCGCTCGTGGGTACACTCGCAGCTGAGGTCCCTTCGTGAACTCTCCCTGCTGAATGACAAGCAGGAAGATTCTAATCTTAAAGCACTGCTTCACCAGTTCTTGAAGGAAGATACGCGGTTGGGGAAACTCGAGCATGATGCATGGCTCAGGGAAATGGTGGTTGCCGGTCTTCTACGTGAGGATGGAACAAAATGCCCAGATCCAATAGTAATTGATCCCCGTGCGTCTCCCCTTATATTTGAACATCCTACCTAGTACTTACCCCAAATTGCAGCGAAAATGTATGACCCCAAGTCATCCTCGATTCCGCATTTCATCTTGGCCGCTCTGTTCATGGTTTCACTTCTCCATTCTGCAGCCTCCCTCGCACGTCCTTACACAGACTTCATCTTGACCACCTTACACGTCCTTCTCTTTGGTGCTATGTCCTGGAGTTCCAGCTCCACTGCGCGCGCGGCCCTTTCCGCTACCGGGGATGCCCTATTGAAGCACCTTCCGCTCGACATACGAACTGTCCTCAGGACCTTGAAAGTCGAACCCGTTGGTGTCATCGAGTACGCCCTCTGTCCTACCTGCTCCATGACCTATCCACCCGATCCATCGAAGCCCAAGGAGGATCCCTATCCACATTCCTGCATTCATTACGAAACGGACAAGGGGATATGTGGTACACCACTCGTCGTTGCGACGTCTCGGGCATCGGGGGGGAGACCAGGTGACCTTCCTAGCGTCGTCTACATGCCCATTAGATCCCTCTCCTTTCGATCGATGAAGTCGTGGGTCTCCCAGCTCCTCTCAAGAATCGGTGTCGAAGAGATTCTAGAGTCGTCTTGGAATGCGCCTCTCGATGCTGATGGCTTGTACAAAGACATCATGCAATCCCCTGCCATCCAGCAGTTCCTCGGTCCGGACGGGCGCACCCGCTTCTCCGTCCAATCACACGGCAGCATTCATCTTGTTTTCAGTCTTTTCATCGACTGGTTCAACCCCCACGGGAACAAGAAGGCTGGAAAGTCTCACTCGGTCGGTGCGGTGTACATGGTTTGCGACAACCTGCCCCCGCATCTTCGCTTCCGACCCGAATATCTCTACCTCGTCACCGTCATCCCGGGCCCAAAGGAACCAGCCCTTCACCAGATCAATCACATACTTCAACCCCTTATCGACGAGCTCCTCGAGTTCTGGCATCAAGGCGTATACATTAAGTCTACGGCACTGCGGGCTTCTGGTCGCCTTGTCCGTGCAGCGTTGATTCCCCTGATTTGCGACCTTCCTGCTGTTCGCAAGGTTGCCGGCTTTGCTCACCACTCACACCGTCGGTTCTGCTCATTCTGTCCCCTCCCGAAATCTGACATATCGAACGCCGACCGTTCCTCGTGGCCACCGTGCCGAACCTGGGAGGAGCATTCTCTGGTGGCTCGTGCTTGGCAAGACGCCCCAACTGAGGCAGTGAGAGAGCAGATCTACGACGATCACGGGCTGCGTTGGTCTGAACTACTACGTCTACCATACTGGGATCCTACGAAGTACGCTCTCGTGGACACAATGCACAACCTCTTCCTCGGAGAGATCTGACACCACTGCATGGACGTATGGGGTGTCGGAAACCTTTCAGAGAAACCCCCGAGGTCACTCAGTCCGCACACACCTCAGCAGCAGCAACAAGTCCTTGACCAGCTCTTCACTTCGCTATGCAACAAGATACATAGTGCTGTCAAGCGGACACGGAAGGACTATCTCCTCGCTGTGGCGCAGTACAACAGGATCGAGATCAGGCAGGACGACCCTACCAAGCAAGAGCTTACGGATGCCCTCTTCCAACTAGTGAGCTCCTCGAAAATTTCGTCCATCATCTTTGAATGCTAACAGATCACTTAGATTGGGGCCATGACTGAGGCTCAAATCAAATCGGTCCTGCGAATGCCACAACCTCTCCTCGAGACAACCGAGTACTACCGTGCGCCAGATGTTGACGAGCATTGTAAGGACTCCGTGTTCACCCGTGATGTTTGGAAGCAAGTGCGCCGTGACATCGCCAATATGGTCGTGCCCAGCTGGATTGAGAAACCCCCTCACAACTTCGGTAGTGCCAGTCACGGCAAGCTGAAGGCTGACCAATGGAGGACGCTTGGGACCATCTTCATGGTGGTAACCTTGGTGTGTGTCTGGGGACACCCAGATGCTTCCGGGAGAGAACGTGAAGCTCTGCAGAATTTCGTTCAGCTCGCCATTGCTGTCGACACTGCAACCCGCCGGTCGATGTCCCCCTCGCGAGTGACTCTCTTCGACATGAACATGCAGCAGTATCTCAAAGGGCTCCGCACACTTTATAAGCACCCTCTCGTTCCGAATCATCACATGTCCCTTCATCTCAGGGTGTGTCTCGAGGTGTTCGGCCCTGTCCATGGGTGGTGGTCTTATCCTTTCGAGAGGTACAACGGCATCCTCCAACGGCTGAATACCAACTATAAACCAGGTGCATCTCAATGTCTCATTCTCCTCGTTGTCAGCACTGAAGCAAGGTTACTAGCTGAGATGCCGAAGACGTTCATGCGTTACTTCTACATTGGAGCGAATCTACGCTGGATGATCTCGACCATTGACTGGCCGGCTCTTGACATCTTCCAGGCCTGGTTCAAAGCTTTCCAAACAGCCTTCCGTGAGGCAACTCATGGAACGCGATTCTCGAACATCTCCCCCTTCTCCACGGCGATAGACAACTCATTCAAGTACAATGGTAGCCAAGAGTCTTTGCTTCCCAGACCCATCTACAATCAGCTTTACAAGTTCATTTGTCAAGTACGGCGAGAGAAGAGGTTCAGCTCTGCTTATGGTAACAAGACGAAGCATCCGCACCTCCCACACAATGGACAACTGGTCAAGAGTATTGAATACAAAGGGGTGAAGTTCACAACATCTTCATCTGGGGCTCGCAATTCTTTCATCATCTTCACTGACCCCTTGATCCCATCTCGGAGTGGGGCTGGTCA
>JAKLMY010000550.1:0-12825 GCA_022814645.1 Ganoderma meredithae | reverse complement strand
CATCGCGCACTGCGACCCCGCGGCGATGTACGAGCGCCCGCTGTACCACCTCCCAATCGACCACGCCTGGGCGCACGTCGACGGGGTCACGATCCTCGGGGACGCGGCGCACCTCATGTCGCCGTTTGCGGGCGCGGGCGCGAACCTGGCGATGCTGGACGGGCTCGAGCTCGGACTTGTGCTCGAGGAGGCGGTCAACAAGGGGAAGAGCAGGGCGGAGCGCGAGGCGGCGGTCAAGGTGTGGGAGGACGAGCGGATGAGCGAGGGGAGGAGGGTCATGGCGATCGCTGCGCGCAACGTCGAGGTGGCGTTCTCGGGCGCGGGCCCTCAGGCTATCATGGAGGCCGCGGGGGACAGTATGAACCCCGAGTCACGGCGCAAGGCCTGACCTCTTCGAGTCATTGTAGAATAGGTTGTCAGCATCGGTATGCCTGCCCTGTTAAACTGATTTGGTTGCTTGCCTCTTCGTAGAACGAAAAGTTGCCATCATTTGGCGTATATCCGGGGAGACAATGCATTTATTCATTTTTTTCCTGGGGACTCCCTCAAGTTACTGGTGCAGCAGGTTACTGGAGGTTGTCCGACAATTCACAAGTGTGACCTATCCTTTCCCCCTAACATATGATGTACCGGATGTAGTCACCTTCTACAAACCAAGCAGAACGGTGAAGTCGCGATAGGATCCAAACATAGGCACTCACGACGAGAAGGCTGACCGTTACCCATTGCGCTAACTGGACATTCGCCGCGCATTGCCTTGTAGGTACATGGAACAGTACCGCAAGGTGAGGAATATCAATGTCCCAGCAGCTTGCGTCGAACGGGCTGATCTGCGCAGGCACAGGCATCCGTACCACGTCGACGTCGCGCGCCGGCTGCCTTCCCGAAGGCGAGACGAATTAGAATCCGCCCCTCAAATCACTTTGCCCAGGCCCGAAGTGGTCCGTGAGGGACCTCTCCTAGCGACGACTGTTTTAGCAGGAGAGTGGTTAAGTATACGCACGGTTAACCGGCCTTCGCCCATAATAGCAGTCTACTAAAAGCGTCGCTCAGTTATTCAAAGCAACTCCAGAGACACTCTCCGGCCGGCCATCGACGACATCAGGAGAAAATCCCGACCAGGACATGAGGACCGGGCCAGTGAGCGCGACACGACATATACGGCGGCGGGAAGGGCATGCTGGTCCTGAAGGTAGGTCACCCTGAGATGTAGTATCTAGACAGGCACATATAGGAGACTGCGAATGCAGCCGACGCATCAGCCAATCTTACTACTCAGCTTACCGGGAGTTGGTATGCGTCTGGACGGGGTGGTCTGCGGTATAGCGAGAATTGTGACGGAAAAAAACAAAAGACTGCGCACGGACCTGAACGCTCCATCTTCCTCCGTACGCCGTCGTCGGGTGCCTACTTGCTAGTCCATGCCATATCGCAGACTGCATCAGGGGATCATGGAAGGGTGGCTTGGAAACCTGTTGAGAGCACTACTCTTGGCTGCCGGTGCACAGGGCCGGACGGGATGTAGGATCCACCTGGCAGCTCGCGCGCACTGTCGTTGTGGTTGTGTCGCTCGCTCAGGTCCGTGCGAGATTGGCGACGGCACAGGTCGAGGGTGCCGTATATCGATTTGATCTGAGGGGCTCAAAGTCAGAGATGCCATGGACGAGCTGTGGACGAGTTCAAGCTTACATAATTTGCTACGGTTGAGCTCAGGGACGGCTCGGCAAAGGTGACTCGTTGATTTTGAATGGGCGCTCCTACTCTATCCGTATTTGCCAGAGGAAGCGCCGGTGCGGCGGCTGGCCGGGGGTGGCGGGCAGTTGAACTGTTCATGATGATGGTCGTCCGCGCCGCGGTCTTCCAACTCGATTCTGCACAAGCCTCGGAAAAGTCCTGAGCTCAATTCGCACATTACCACAATGTTCAGTGTACGCAACGTCGCCCGCACACTCGCCGCCGTCAGCAGCCCGCCAAGGCCACCTTGGCAGTTCTTCGACAAACAATGCAAGCAGACTCTTGTTCGTGACGGTTCCGCACACACTGACCCAGCCTCTTGTGTTCCAGGGAATTGGGTCGGGGCGGCGAGCGTGCCCGACGACAGCCTCGAGCAGTCGGAGTTGAACTTGGAGGGCGAGGACAAGGCCCTCTTCCTGGCGTTCATGACAAGATGGTGAGATGGAATCCGGAAGGACGTGCCTCCGCCAAGGAGCTGCTGCGCGATGCGTGGCTCAACAAGGCCATGATGCGCCGCCGTTCGCAGTCGGCATGAGATGTTTGAAAATTGGTCCTGCGAGTGTTTCTGCATTGTCGCTGGTCAGGATCCTAGGGCCGCTCGAGCGCGGATAAAGTCGGGTTGCGCGAGAAGGTGCGAACCGCTTTGTTTATTAACATGCCCTGGTGAGTTCGCTGGAGCGAACGTCTGTGCGTGGTTGCTTGAAAGCCTTTGTTATTGTTGTTTCCTAGATGTCTTGAGTGATTTAATTTCGCTTAGAACATTCCTCTGAGTCGCCATGCATGAGGACTCGTTGTCCTCAAAACCAAGGATTTCCTTATAGCACGGCTGAGGGACTGCCTCGCACGAATTCAGTCCTCAACGTTAGCACTCTCCCACCATTCAGAATCACCGCGTTATCTCCTGGCCCTGTCAGCATGCACCATCGAGCTCGTGTCGCCAAACGGGATGATGGTCGTGGCTCGGTGCCCGTCTGCCGTCGATAAGTACACAAGTCAGTCAATACTCTCCAAATACTCTCTCACGCCGCTGGAACCGGGCGCGCGGCCCGGGCGTGCCCGAGCCACAACATATGTTATCTGACCGAAGTCGGGGGAATGAGTTGGAGTACTTACCCCGTAGTCGTCACGAAGCCTTCTCTGTTCCATATTCCAATGTACCCATCGCAAGCCGGACGATCATTGTAGAACGGTTCCACGTGTACACTGTATAGCAATTACAGTACCTCGGGTTCGACCAACCATCCTCATATTTCCAGTGGCCTCTCACCTCTCACCATGCGGTGTGGCCACCGCTGACAACGATGCTGGACAGCAAGGTGCCTTCAGGCTCACATCACACCGCACACAGGATACGAAGGACAACTCACTCGCTCACCCTGCAGAACGAACCCGCATCGCCCGCGAGCCACCCCAGCACCCCGCGCAGCTCGTCTGGCCGCCCGAGCCGCCCGAGAGGGTTCGCCTCTGTGAACAGCTTTGCGTATGCAGGGTCCTGGTCTACAAAGGCGGGCATGCTATTGCGCGGAATTGCATGCACCATGGCGGGGGCGCCAATTAGCCTGCACAAGAGCGTAAGTACTGCTATGATATATATGAGGACTGACCCGGTCGCTATGTTCCCCGGGCTGATCGAGTTCATTCGGATACGACGTGAGCCTAACTCGCACGCCAGGCTGCGTGTCATCTGCAGGATCGCACTCTTGGAGGCATGGTACGCCACGTCATGGAATTTGGGCTATATGACCGCGAGACGCCGCCGCGGTGAGATGTGATGTCGACCTGGGACCAGGAGACTGCACAACGACAATGGCTTACCTCCATTGCGACTCTTCCACAGATGCTCGCGACCAGGACGATGCTCCCCCCGTTCCCAAATCGCACCATCTGCCGTCCCGTGGCCTGCGCGGTGAATAGGGTGCCGCTGGCGTTCACGCTCATCACCTGTCGGCGGCGGGCGACCGCGCACTGCGACTGAACTACCATTTTTAGCCCCGCTACGTTCCGTGAAGAAAGTTGACGAACGTACCATTTCGAACGTCTCCTGTGGGTTTGTCCAGGGCCGGGATGTCGGCCCCAGCGAAGGTCCCCGCGACCGCAGCGCACACGTCCATTCGCCCCTCCCTATCGCCAATCATCTCCCCGATCCTCCACATCGCTTGCTATGCATATGCAGTAATGCTTACCACTCGGCCACCGCCCTGACATTATCAGTAGCGCACGCACTTACCTGGTCACACACGGTCTTGGCTGATATACTCCAGCTTCCCGCCATGCCCCAGCCTGCCCACGAAGTCCCGGACCTTCTTCCACTCCTCGCTCGGTTCCTTCGGCAGTACACACCGTCCTCGCGCCCGCCTCTGCGAGGGTCAACGCCATCTCGAGCCCGATCCCGCGGTGGCCCCCCGTCACCGGCGCGACGCGGTCCGCGAGCTCGACCTGAGAACTCCTTCGTGAAGGGGGTAGGCTCCGCAGCTGTCGAGGCGTCCAGACGTCACGACTAGCACTGCGCATTGGCGAGGAGGAAACAGTCGGCAACGTACGCGTAGATGGGGAGGAAAGGGCTTCAGACGCGAGGATGCGCGCGACACCTACGGGCCCGTATGCAGGGAGCGGCCCGGTGATCCCTCCTGCAGGGGCGCCGGTACGGGAGGTGGTTGAGAACCGCACATGACGCTGGCGGGCCGCTGTGGACAGGAGAGGAGACGCACCGTTATCACGGTCGGGGTGACACCCGTTTCGGCGAGTCAGGGGGGCGGGGGTAGCTTCCGGTGTCGTTGAGTTCGAGTTCGGTACGCCAGCACATATACGTCCGCAAGCGACCTAATGCATAGATGCGCCGTGAACCGTAACTGCTAAAGAATTGCAAGATGGAGATGACGGGCAGGGGACCAGGGAGAAATTGCGGTGGGAGGCTTCTAAATCCGATGTTAGGTATCGCGTAGCGCGCGACGGGCCGTGCAAGAGAAAGCGTTCTGGCAACTTTAAGCACCACTGGATGCCGATAGGACCAAGCGAGGCGATGGGAGAGGGCAGCATCACGCATGGAAGCCGGCCCAAACTCAGTCCGCAAGGCGACTGAATCTGCGAAGCCGAGAAGGACGTCCACGTGCAGCACTCACACCATCGCGCTCTCCGGGAGGCATTGCGCTCATACGTTTGTACTGGCGATTCAGAAGGCGCGCATCCCTGCTTGGGATGTCAATAGCATGGATGTCTAGTATGAGACGTGCAATCACGCACCTACTTATATGCAAATCTATACGGCTGCCATTCAAGCACTACAGTATGTGTGCAGATGACGCGTGGAAAATAGAACGTAGGCTCGCAGAACAGAGTTCAATAGTTCTCGTCACGAGTCGTGCGCGCACCTGTACAACCCCCATCGCTCACACATACCCGCAGCTTCTGATCCCGCCAGCGAGTGCAGATCGTTTCGAATTGCTACACCTCTAGACCAAAGCCACCGTGCTGCGATAGGCCTGCTTTGCTCTCAGGCTTGACGAAGGTGATTCGTCAGCTGTTCGTAACCGTCCATCCTTCTCACCACGCGGTATGGCCGCCGCTCACAACAATGCTTCAATGTTCGTTCAGCCACCCGACAGGAATCCACAAGCTGAGAGGAATGACTTACTTGCTCCCAGTGCAAAACGAGCTCGCGTCGCTCGCCAGCCACGCCAGTGCCCCCCGAAGTTCGTCCGGCCGCCCGATGCGTCCGAGTGGGTTCGCCGCTGTCCACCTCTCCGCCATCGCAGGATCCTCCAGGAACGCCGTCATGCTGTGTCCGAGAACACGTCGAAGCCGAGAACGATGAAGAGAAGAAGGTGAGCGATGATTCAAGGTGCGAGAACGGCACCGAGTGTTGTCATGACCGACCTTGTGTCGATGAAGCCTGGGCTGATCGAGTTTACGCGGACGCGGTGCGCGCCCAGCTCGCACGCCAGGCTGCGCGTCATCTGCAGCACGGCACTCTTGGAGGAATGGTACGCGACGTCGGGCACGAAGGGCTATTGTATCCGGATCCGAGGAGCCGGGTCAGCTACACGCCGAACAAGACAGAAAGAAGCTTTGTGCGACAAGTACCTCCAGTGCGACGCTACCGCAGATGCTCGCTATGAGGACGATGCTCCCGCCGTTCCCGAATCGCAGCATCTGCTTTCCGGCAGCCTGCGCGGTGAACAGGCTGCCATTCGTGTTCACGCTCATCACCTGCCATCGTAATTTGGATCAGCAGCCATTGCCCCGGAGACACCGCGCGAGACCGAGTAGCGTACCTTTTGGAAAAGGTCGCTGGGGAAGTCGAGGCCCGACGTCGCCGTCGAAGCAAGGATACCCGCAGCAGCGACGCACACGTCCATCCTCCCCTCCTTGTCCCCGATCATCTCCCCGACCTTCCACATCGCTTTCTGCGTATCCGTGCCCGCCCGCCCGCATTCAACCCAAAATCAATCCGCTGCACAAAATGGGCAATACACTTACCTGGTCCGTCACGTCCTGGCTGACATACTCAAACGCGCCCCCCACGGCGTCGCGAACCTTGGTCCACTCTTCGCTGGGCTGCTTCGGAAGATCGACGCAGTACACCTTCCGCGCCCCCGCTTCGGCAAGCGCCAACGCCATCTCGAGCCCGATCCCGCGATTGGCTCCTGTAATGAGCGCGACGCGATCGGCGAGCGAGAACTCCTTCGTGAACAGCGTAGCATCGCTCGCTGTGAAGTTAAAAACGTTCGCGGGTCAGGCGGGTGGGTGCGATCGACGGGGCGAGACGGGAGGCATACGCGTAGGGGTGGACTTTGACTCGAGGATGCGGGGAACGCCGACACGCCCGTACGCGGGCAGCGGGCCTGTCAGGCTTCCCCGTGGGGTACGGGCACAGGCGGAGGTTGAGAACTTCGCGTAAGGCCGGCGAGCAGCCTGGGTCAGAGCAGGGAAGACGCGGGTCAGCATGGCGGTGAGAAGGATGTGGTGCGATAGTATGGGAAGCAGTGGTTGTCCACTGGCCGTTCGGTGCATCGTTGGCTGAGGTATATATACGTATTCTGGATCAGCTCCCGGTCCGAATATACAGGAAAGTTCATCAGCGTGTTGGCAAGATCGACAGCTCTGCAGGATCAGGCGGAGGGACCCATGACAGCATACGAATAGCCGCATGAGAAAAAGTGAGCTAACGTCTTGCGACCGAGACGGGAGTAGGAAGCTTGGAAGTTCGTCCAGTTCAACGGGGTTGAAGTCGGAGTCCTAGGGTCATGCATCATGGTTCGCCTGGGAGGGTTCTGCACCACTGGCACCCACACGAACGCAAGCACTTCAGTTCGTCAATCGGCGCTCTCAACCCCAAACCGCCAATCGCGGACGAGTATGAACGGTCTCTGATGAAACAACCGAAGCTAGAAATTAGACAGCGGGCTTTGGATGAGGAAGGTGACCAAAATGGGCAACACTAACCGCTAAGGAGGTGCTCGCCGTTCGGCAGCCCCGAAGCGCGCGTCCCTCGGGGCTTCCCAACAACATCAAGCGACCTATAGTAACCTTCCATCGCAGTGAAGGCCTGGATGGTCGAAGGGGGCGGGGCCACAAACGCATGTTTAGACCAACATCGCGAGGCTAAGTATATGTATATTCAACGCTGTTCGAGTGGGTCGGTCAGATGGACGTGTGTGCCGCACCGCTTACTCAGCTCCACGATGACACCATCTCGCGCCCTCCCACAACCATCCTTGCAATCGCCGTCGCTCTCAGACATATATAAGTCGCCAGCTCTGAGACCTCCTCGTTGACACCTTCGATACAAAGAACACTAGTACTCACCATGCCCGACAGAATCACCCTCTACACCGCCAAGGTGCGTCTCCTGCATTAGCGCGCGCGCGACACCGAGTTACGCCCTTGCTTTGACAGATCTGCCCTTACGCACAGAGAGTGAGCCCGCGCGTAAGTATCCACCGCGTTAACCGCCTGCTGACCCTAGCGGAAAGACGGAGATCGCCTTGCACGAAGCCAAGGCCAACTTCGTCAGGCACGAGATCGACCTCCACAACAAGCCCGAGTGGTACGCACCCAAGGTCAACCCCGCGAGCAAGGTGCGCCCCCACTCCCTCCACACCCACACCACACATGCACGCTCGTCCCAACTCACCCCTCTCCCCAATCCCGCGCTCCAGGTCCCCGCGATCGCGTACGGCGGGCCCGAGACGCCCTCCGACAACCCGTCCCCACAATCGACCAAGCTCGCCGAGTCGCTCATCCTCGTCGAGTTCATCGCCGACCTCTTCCCCTCCGCCGGCCTCCTCCCCGCCGACCCCGTCCAGCGCGCCCGCGCCCGCTTCTTCACCGACGCCGTCGGCACAAAGCTCACCCCCGCCTGGCACGCCTACCTCCAGGGCAAGGGCTCCCTCGACGCCCTCTACGACGCCATCGCCTTCCTCCAGGCCCTCCTCCCGCCCGCCGACGGCTTCGCCGTGGGCCCGTACTCGGTCGCGGACATCGCGATCACCCCGTTCCTCGCGCGTGCGCGTGTCGCACTCCTCAACGACCTCGGCGCGTACCCCGCGGGCGAGGGCAAGAGGGTGCTCGAGACGCTGACGAGCGGCGAGGGCAAGTTCGCGCGGTTTGGGAAGTACTTCAACGATCTGCTCGCGAGGGAGAGCTTCAAGGCGACGTTTGATGAGGTGCGGCTGGTGTTGGTCTTTGCGCGCGGCGTAGCTGACTTGACGCTGTCTAGGCGTACGTTACGGAGAGGTACAAGGCTCGCTTTGGGAACCTGAGGAACCCGCAGTGACTAGCAGAGGCGAAGCTGTGATATTTGTATGAGTATGCAAAGTAGCGAGACGACGATGTATGCACTCACCTGCAATCTGCAATAAACATCCCCCCGCTCCATTGGATTGCTAGTACAACACGACAAAGAAAATAGAAGAACCGATAAAGATACACGCACGATCCAAGTGACAAGGCCTCTGCCCCGCCTTAGCCCGGCCCTGTGTCCATCCTCTCCGCGTCCTTCCCCATCCCTGGGTCCCCGCCCACTGCTTCCAACATCGTCTTGACATCTTCCGCCCTTCCTATCCCGTATGCCGCACCCACAGCCGCGCCGACCTCAGCGCTGCCCTCCGCAAACGCTGCGCCGTCCTCCGCGTCGCCACCCTGCTCGCCCTGCGCCTTCTCCTTCGCACGCTCCATCAGCTGCCCCACCGCCCAGTTCAGATACCCGGTCTTGCTCGTCTCCCACGGCCGCTTCCCCGGCTCGGTTGTCGGCGCCGCGCTGGCCGGGTCGAGCGCGTCTGCGGGCGGGAGGGCAGAGACGGAGGCGTACATCGCCTGCAGCTCGTCCGGGAGCGCGTGGAGGGCGTGCATCTGCGGCGCGCGGAGGAAGGCGAGGCGGTTGAGCCGGGTGCGGGCGTGCCCGAGGTCTTTGGCGGACTTGTGCACCGCGCGGGTGAAGAGCCGCTTGAGTTTTCGTTGCTAGTAAGGATGCACGTGAGCCACCGGTACAAGGATGGACGCTGTTCATGTGCACGTATTATTCGAGCTCACATGTATATGGGGCGGCGCACATATAGGCAGGCTTCGTTCGTGCTCAGTCACAAGCCAATGTCAAGGACGCATCGTATCGCAATTGCGACCGAATTGACTGGCAAATGTGCACAAAGCCCCTTCACGGGGACACGAACAGGACAAGGCTAGAAGGGATAGAACGACTCACCGCATGCACCTTCCGCCTCAGCTCGTCGATCTCCGCCAACAGCTCGCTCTCCCTTTCCGGCTGCTCCGTCGCGCCCGCGAGGTCGAGCGCCGCCTGATGCGGGGCGACGATGGGGAGGTCGGCGGGGACGGCGAAGATGTTGCGCATGGACCACGCCTCGAAGAAGTCGAACGCGACGTCGACGTGCGACTCGAGCAGCGTCTGGAATGCCACCAGGCCCTGCTCGATCTCCTGCGTCGGGTCCCAGTCCGCGTCCTTATCCTTATCCTTGTCCTTGGTGCTCGAGCTGCTGGAGGCGGGGGGCTTGTCGGCGCGCGCGTCAGCCCAGCGCTGGAGGAACTGCTCCATGGCGTCGACGGACTGGCGGGCCTCGTCGTTGGCGATGTTGATGATGTCGTCGAGGAGGAACTGGGGGATGAAGCCGAGGAGCTCTGGAAGAAGGACGGAGGGTACGGTTGGCGGGGGCGCCGGAGGGCCGGGTTGCGGATTGGGACTCATTCCTGAGGGCCAGGGAAGGGGGTAGAGCAAGTGAGTGGTTTGTACTCACAGCTGGCTTCGTATTTGATACGGAAAACGCGTCCTCGCGTAAGCCAGCGTCTCCAGCGTCTGCGCCGGACTCACGGACCAAGAACGAGAGCCGGAGAGCCGGAAAGTCATTGTCAATCGTCACGGTAAGCAAACGCTGGTTAACTCGTCACGCAATTTCGGTTTCCTGTCTCGTGATCTTCTGCCGTCTCATGAAGCGCTTTGGAGACCCTGGCTGGCACGAAAACGGCTTTTCTGTATTAATACGAAACTAGCTATAATGCTGGAAGAGTAGTTGAGGCTCGGAAGTACACTGGACAGAGCCACTCGTGACTAGAGGAACGCAGGCGTGATACAGAAGGATGGTTGATGGCTAGGCGCGCAAGGTAACAGTGCCACCCGGATGCCGAGGAGGGCTCGTCTTACTCGCGCCCGCTCAAGTCATCCACGCCGAACATCCCCTTGCGCCGTCATAAAGAGTGTTCACGTGCGGGTACGGGTCCGTTGCCCCCCCCTAATAATGTCCTCCCCTCACTCACACTCTGACGCTTCGCCAGCTCACCCAAACCAGGCTCCATCGACGCTCATACACTCCACCTCCCACTCCGAGCTCCCGCCCACTGACCGCCCAGAATCAGCCACCAGTCTTTCGAACACAGTCCATTCGGAACGGTTAAACGAGAAAGGGCCGGACGATGGAGCTGCAAGCGAGACGGAACTCGAAGCCCAGGATCCCAACACAATTGTCGTGGGGTGGGATGGACCCGACGATCCTAATAACCCTAGGAAGTGCGTGTCGCACCTCCTTCTCTCCATCTACGCACTGAAGCCCTCAATGAATATAAATAAGCTGGTCGACTAAGCAGAAGTGGGCCGCATCCCTCACCGTGTCCGCCTTCACGTTCGTTTCACCTGTGTCGTCGTCCATGGTCGCGCCCGCAGCCAGTCAGATCGCGTCCGCATTCCACATCACCGACCAGTTCCACGTCAATCTTACCATCTCCGTCTTCGTCCTCGCATACGGTCAGTACACACAAAGCTATTCCCATTAAAGGCTCTCCATCCAGATGCTGATATCCCCTCCTCGCTTAGCCTTTGGTCCATTGTTCCTTGGACCGCTCTCCGAGGTCTTCGGTCGCTCTACCATCCTGCGAGCATGCAACCTGTTCTTCATCGGTATGCCGCCCATCTTAGATCTCCAGTCCCCGACTGTCTCCGACCTGATTTCTCAACATAGCGTGGAACCTAGCATGCGGCTTCGCCCAGTCCGAGACCCAACTCATCATATTCCGTTTCCTCGCCGGGATCGGCGGAAGCGCGCCCCTCGCTGTAATAAAAATTCGCCCATCACTATCAGGTCGCTCATCCTACTAATGGCCCCCCTCTCTCTCTCTCTCTCTCTCTCTTTCTTTTGCTAGGTCGGGGGCGCAGTCCTCGGCGACATGTGGACGCCAGAGCAGCGAGGCAAGTCGGTCGCCATCTACTCGCTCGCGCCGCTCCTCGGCCCCGTCATCGGCCCCATCGCCGGCGGGTGGATCGCAGACAAGTCCACCTGGCGCTGGGTGTTCTGGTCCACGTCCATCGCTGCGTTTCTCGTCCAGCTCCTCGGCTTGTGGACGCTGAAAGAGAGTACGTGCCTTGTTGGCGTCCAACGGTACCGCTACTCGCCGGCGCTGACGCCTAGTACTTGATAGCCTACGCTCCTGTCTTGCTTGACCGCAAGGCGAGCGCGATCCGCGCAAAGCTCGGCGCCGAGGGCGGCGGTGTCGGCAAGGAGGTGCGCACCGTCTTCCAGACGGCGGCCAAGCGAGAGTGAGTATCTTACTTCCTCTCACGTTCCCAGCCGATCTGCATGCCTAGAAGTTCGGCGAGTGGTGCACGGTCCATTCCAGGCCCGGGGCGGATGCGCGAATGCGATTATCATTGTCATCTGGCCCGCCCGGCCTAATCATTCGTATCCGAGCTGATCTCACTTTCGTCCGCAGCTACAAGCAGCTCTTCTTCGTCTCGATATGCAGGCCATTCATCATGTCGGCACAGGAGCCCATCATCCAGCTGCTCGGCGCATACCTCGCGTTCGTCTACGGGGTGATTTACTGTCAGTACCATTGTATCCCGTCTCCCTTCCTCCTCCTGCGTGTATTCGTTCCTGTCCTAACCCCTGCCCCCCGATGTGCGCGTGTGCGCTGCCAGTGGTCTTCACCACCATCCCGCCGATTTTCACCGATACATACCACGAAAACGCTGGGATCGTCGGGCTGCAGTATATCTCTCTCGGCATAGGCAAGCGTCCTTCGTTCTAACTTCGCCACTCCCGCACTGACTGCATCCTGTCTTGCCGCCTGCCAGGTCTGACTGTCGCCTCGCAGTCCAACGCTCGCATACTGGACATCGTGTACCGGCGGCTGAAGGCGAAGAACGGTGGCGTCGGACAGCCCGAGTTCCGTCTTCGTCAGTCACTGTCACTCTCCTTTCGTCTCTCTTGACACCGGGCCCCCGAGTCATGACAAAGTGAGCACTAACAACAACAACGTTAACAGCATGCATCTTCCCCGGAACGATCCTCCTCCCCGCCGGGCTCCTCATCGCAGGCTGGGGCGCGCAAGCGCGCACACACTGGATCGTGCCGGACATCGTGCGTAGTCTCCCTTTGTCCTCAGTGTTCACTAGCCGAGACGGCCTCGCAGTCCAAACCAAGAAGCAAAACTGACGTCCTCCTCCGGCCGGGCAGGGCTTTGCGCTCATCGGCGCCGGCATCGTGCTCACGTTCCAGGGCATGCAGATGTACGTCATCGACGCCTTCACCCAGTACGCCGCGTCCGGTCAGTCCACTGTGGGGGGGGGGGGGGGGGGGGGGGGGGGGGCGG
>JAKLMY010000054.1:0-136735 GCA_022814645.1 Ganoderma meredithae | reverse complement strand
GGGGACGGTAGCGACTGCGGTGGGTTTATCCACCGTCGGTGCGCCGAGGTTGTGTTCCATTACTCTGCTATATCGTATTGACGCATGCCACGGTCATCGTCGGATCATTCTCAGGATTTGGCCTTCTGTTCTTTGGCCAGAACTACCTCATCTATCCTTCCGCATATCCGCCTGGTTCACGCACAGGTGCGTCTTGTCTTCCGCGTCCTTGTTAGCGCTGACAAGGCTAATGCACGAGCAGAGGTACCTGTGCCGACCGATTTCGACCTGCCTTACCGCGACCTTCAATTAGAGACCCCAGACGGTGTGAAATTGCGATGCTATCTGCTTACCCAGCGGAAGGAGTTGCCGAACATTGGTGCAATGCCGATCGACAGCCCAGATGAAGAGTCGAATGAAGAGGTGCGCTTCCCCCGCATGATTTTCTTTCATTTTGCGTCCATTTCCCGCCCACATGGTCCTACCCCATCTCGTCCGCGTTTATGTCGCGCTTTCGTGTCCTTCACTGTGGTCACTGAGAGATTGAAAGTGTGCAATTGGTCACGTGCCGGGTCGCTTGGTTCGGAGAAACCATCCTAACATGCACCGCTGCAGTTCGCTGCAAGACGCCCAACAATTCTAATGTTTCATGGAAATGGCGGGAATGTGGGCCATCGTATACCATTAGCGAAAGTATTTTATGTCCGAATGCGATGCAATGTCCTTATGCTCTCATACCGCGGGTAAGTGAATACTCTCCGTAATTTGTCGTTCCGTTTCTCACCTATATCCACATCCATCAACCGTACATATATATATTATCTTAAAGGTACGGTCTCTCCGAGGGTAATCCGTCCGAAAAGGGTCCGTTCGCAGCCTTTCTTCACCCCCATGAAAGCATTCTGAGAACGTCATACAGGCATCCGCGTAGACGCGCAATGCGCCCTTGATCATGTCCTGGCGGATCCCTTCCTGTCCCAAACACCGATCGTAAGTGGTATTAAATTTTCTTGCGGTCTAGCCGAATGTAACAAAGCCCTTTCTGGGGTGCTGATGTTATGAACAGATCCTGTACGGTCAATCCATCGGTGGTGCCGTCGCAATTGACCTCGCGAGCCGCAACCAACATGCAGTGCGTCGTCTCTCTTCACATCCGCCCCAGCATTCCGACCGTCGGGGCGGTACTGACGAATGTCCACCTTCTTCGCTTGCCGCAGATCCGCGCCCTGATCCTCGAGAACACCTTCCTCTCCCTCCCGCGGCTCGTACCCACCGCGCTGCCCGTTCTCGGTCCCTTCGCATTCCTCTGTCACCAGAAGTGGGACTCCGCGTCGAAGGTCCCGCTGCTCCCGCAGGAGACCCCCATGCTCCTCCTCAGTGGCGTCCGCGATGAGGTCGTCCCGCGCGAGCACATGCAGGGACTCTGGGAGCTCGTCCAGCAGCGCACACCTGGCGGGCGGCGCGCCGTGCCCCCGCCGTACTTCGCCCCCGAGGAGGAAGACAAGCCGAAGGACGAGCGCGTGAGAAGCCCCGGCGCGGGCCATTCGCGGTTCATTGAGTTCGAGAAGGGGACACACAGTGCGTCGCGTCGTCATTTGTCTCTCGTGCGCGATGTTGGGTTTCGGGCGGCGGAGGCTAACGCGATATTGCGATGTGCAGACGACACGTGCGTGCAGCAGGGGTACTGGTCTGCGGTGGCCGACTTCGTCGGAAGGGTCATGGACTTGCCTCCAGTGCCTCCGGCAAAGGCTTGAGGGATGTCAGGTGTGGATTACTGGTAGTGCGATATGGTGCGATGACTATTGGGCTGTGGGGAGTTCACAATGTGGACGTCGGAGCTTGAATTGGGGTCGATCGGGTGTGGAGTACTCGGTTCAGGTTGAGTACCTTTTGTTATTGGATATGGAAGCTTGTTAGTTGAGACTGTACGACGTCAGTACAGTACATACTTTTAGGTGTGTATGACGCGGTGTTTCGTCCGTGTCGAATCTCGATCCTCACTGTACAGTCGCGCTAATACCACTTTGTCCAAATTCGAGCATGATGTGTCTCCCAATTTTCTAGACGCTGCAGTCGGCTTTCCATCAGTCGCGACGTTTTGACGTTCTCCAAGCACAGCAGATCCAACCATCATGGGATCAGCACGACGGATTTAAGTAGTTGCTTGAAACGTAGCTGTGGTCCCCGTTGGCCACATCGGTAAGCACCCTTGTATCGATCTCGGAATGTTCTTTCAGAGCTCATTCTTGGGGTCACCCATGGCTTGAAAAGCAGCATCGTGACCCCGGCCTTCGGACAGCACCAAATACCAACGCCAAAACGAACCGTCACTATGCAATACTGTAGTCTTCCCGGACACCCTTCACTGCTCTAGGTTCTGCCATTGATCCTCTACATATGGCGGATTGAAGGAGGACGACGTGGGTCAATGTGCTCTGAGTTTACATTTAGTTCACACTGCCGCCGCGCCGATCCCGGTCACTTTCGGGGACAGCTGACACGCAAGTCATGCCGCTGGGTGATTGGACATACTTCCGAAATGTCGAGGATTACTGCGGAGGCTAGCAACCTTGGCATACTTATAAACATTCCCCTTAGGGATTGTGACGTCAGTACTAACGAAGAGTTGTGCAAACCCCGAGTGTGCACGAATTTTTCGAGTACTGTATGCCGACGTCCCTCTCAGGCCAGATCTGCAGAGGATGCTGATAGAATGGCAGAAAACCTCAGTGGTCGGTGGAAGCTGTTTAGCACCCGCAATTCACGAAGAAGGCAGATAAAGATGCCATCATGGAGCCTCGATGGAGCTCCTAGTACGGCGTCAGGGTGTACAAGCTCGTCGCCACAGAAACGGGCTGGGCACACCAAAATTTCAAGCACAAGCCAGAAATGCATAGCGATCGGCACCGAACGTCTGCGGCGGTTGAACGCCACCTCACCCCATGGGTAAATATTGTACCAACCCACAACCCACATCCGCGTCCAATCTCTCCATGAATCTCGGACCGTGTCCGGTGTCTCGCCCGCCTCACCACGTCATCCCTCCAAACCTCCGCAGTACCTCCGCTCGCCAACACACCAACGTCACGCCACACTGGAGGAGTCCCGGGTCGCGAGGACGGGGTCGGGAAGGAATCCCGACCTCCGCCACGCTGCGACCCACGCGAGGCTTGTCTCCTCGTCGAGCGGCGGGAGGCGTGCGAGCTCTGCTGATGTGCGCTCCCCGAGCTCCGTCGCGAGCCGCACGACACCCATCGGCTCCTTGCCCTCTGGCACGCGCCCTTCCCTCTCCGCCACCTGCGCGCGGAAGAAGTCGAGCAGGCGCAGGGCGGGGTTCGCGCGCATCGCGTCGACTTCATGCTCGGAGTTCGAGTCGGCCAGGCTCGCCTCGAGCGCGGAGAGCCACGCTGCGTAGGGCACGAGAGGGACCGCGAGCGCTGCGGCGACGGGCGCGACGAGTGTCCGGAAGGGGACGGGGCGCGGGTGCACGAGGTGGAGATGCGAGAGCGGCCCAGGGGCGTTCCGCATCTCGACGAAGGCGCGCGCGGCGGGGTAGCTCGGGATGAAGGAGACGACCTGCCATTTCGGAATGGCACCTGTTAGCATGTAGGACTACTTATACATAGGCTCATGTAAAGGGAAAAAAGCCTCACACCGCCAGGGTCAGGGAGGCAGCGCGTGAAGAGCGCGGACTTGACGAGGGCGGGGAACCATTCCTTTTCGTTCCAATGCCGGAGACGGTCTCCGCACACCTGTCCAAGGCGGACCACGACACTCGAAACGCCTGCTCGCTCCGCGACGTTTGATAGGATCTTTTCTGCGACCCACTTAGACTCGGAGTAGCCGGTGTCCAAGGCGTGCGCCGGGGGAATGGCGATCTCGGGTACGGGTGGTTGGAGCGTGCACTCTGTTCGGCTGATGTCTGAGTTGGAGCCAGCCAAAGTGTGGTTAAGACTTACGCCCAAAGATGCCTACGGAGCTCACGAAATTGATCTTCGGTGGCGTATCATACGATGAACTCAAGGCGAGCTCGATGAAGTTGCGTACACCTTTGAGATCGACCTCGAACGAGGGGAGAGAAAGGTTGAAGTCGACCCTCCACGCTGAAAGCCAAACAGAGAGTTTACTAGGGGCTCTATGGCATGTGCCCCGACTACCCACCATTTAGCATGATATGCGTGACAGAGTTGCGAATCTATTTGGCGTTATTGGATTGTTAAGTAGTGCGATGACTCTGCAGAGAGCACCTTACCTCGCCTAGCAATGCCGGATCCAGACCTAGGCCTGATACATCCAATTCCGCCTCGACCATTTTGAACTTGGCCGAGTTGAGGAGACTGGCATCCAATCCTCGTTCATGGAAACGTGCACGCTGTCTGTCCATCACCTCTGACCCTCTCCGATTGAACGCGTACACCGTCCCAATCTCGTCGTCGAGGAGCAACTGGTGGAGGATGTCGCAGCCAAAACCACCTGTAGTCCCTGTAATAACGACTACGTCCTTTCCGCTGCGGCGAGGCCGCAGGACAGAAGGTCGGGGAGGCAGGTTGGAGGAATACTTCTCTGCGAGCTGGATGAGGACCTCCTCAGTGACTGTTGGGGTGTTATGGTCTTCTGTGCTGTGGATTGCTCGAAGAACGGCATCGGCCAAGGCTTTGACAGACGGAGCCTGGAAGACGAGGTTGGTGGGGAGCCGCTTGGTAGCGTCTGGAAAGTGCTCGCGGACGACGCGCAGTATGGTGTTGCGAATCCAAGTTGCTTGTAGGCTGCATCTAATGATCAGCAAAGAGATAGAGTCGAGAGACCCTGGACTGCGATATACCTGTCACAACCGCTACGGAATAGATCTGCATCGTCCGGGACTGCGCGCTGCATCACCTTCTCAATCACTCTCTTCGCGAATTGGCGAACCTCTGTCGGATTCCACGCGACCGGAGAACGGACGTCGCTCTGAGCGCTGCGCTCAACCTCAGCGTAGACGGACACGATCTCTCCCCGGTAGCGTTCAAGGTTAGGGGCTCGCCGAGGATATCCTTTGGCGTTGAGTTCAAGGGGTTTGGACGGAGACGTGACGAGGATCATCTAGTCACCACACAGTCAGATATTGCAGAGTATCGCCAGTCGGGAAGGTCCCATATACTCACTTCCTTGAATATTCGGGAGTGTTGAGGAGCGAACTCGTTGGCACGTTCGATCGTTGGCCTTCGCAAGGCTATGAACATGGGATGGTAAACAACTGAGGAACTCCTACCATATCGTGTTTCGGAACGCTCGGAGCATTTGCTTGTCTTCGGAGTCGAACTGGTACTCCGACGTTGGTTGGACGAGGACCCCGTTTTGAAACTTGCCATGGCCGAACACGATGCATGCAGAGACATAGGGGTTCTCGTTGATGATGTTTTCTGCAAGAAAGGTAAGATTGGAGGTACGGACTGAACAGAGAACGACGTACCGATAGGCACAGGGTTTGTCTACTCGAATGATTGTGGTTAGTATGCCAATCATTGAGCGAAGCAGCAGAATCTCACCTTCTCGCCGTTCGACAAGATGATTTGTTCGTCTTTTCTCCCATATACCCTCCATAGATCTGGCTTGGTAGGGTGTGCTTCGACAAGATCGTTGGTCGCGTAGGCATCGCGACCATCGATTTTCGTGTTGATGACGTTGAGAGGGCACTCCGGGTTCGACTGCAAACGGCGCTCAGTTCGCGCAGTGCTGGGGGCTGGAGAAGGCGGAACGTACCAGGATAACAATTTCGTGCTTGTTCTCCCCAGCCTCGACCTGGACCGAGTGGTTCCAGCCCGAGACCTTGAAGTACGCCCAGTCCATTCCGGGCTTTGCTGCTAAAGGCATAAGTCACGAGCGAAGGGCTTTGAAACGAAAGACGGACCTGGGACAAAGTTCGACATCGTGCCGACCTCCGTGCTGCGGGGCAATGTTAAGTTCACTGCAATCAAGACTGACATAGGGTGACGCACCAGCCGTAGAGCGTTATGAGTGATATTCCGTGCGCTGCAAGGGTGTTGCCGACTTCTTGCGCCAAAGGCGCTCCACCAAACATCTGCGAGAGGGTCGGCACGACCACCAGTTCGAGCCAAAAGCCACTCACCAGCCCCTTCATACGTTGCATCCTCGAGACTTTCTCGGGATCGCGCGACCATTGCTGGGGCACACAGTTGGCGAGGGATACAATGGCTCGACTTTAGACACACGTACCTCGATGAACGCCGGGACAGTCAAGAGGTAGTCGTTCCGAACCAAGGTGGTGACCTCGAACACATTTTCAGGTGTGGGAAATACTGGAGGGGAAACTGGTTTGAAGACCGCCAGAATCGCGCCATTGCAAAGCTATCACATCGAGAACATCGGAATTAGTCCACATCTCGAGACCAATGACAGGATGACGTACAGCAGTGCAGATGATACACAAGCCCATTGCGTGGAACATAGGGACACCGTGCGCCCCAATTGTGAGGCCAGTAAGATCGACCTCTCCGTACCCTGACAAGGAAGTGAGCAACCACTCTCATCCCATGCGTCAAAAGGGAAGTTGTGCGCACATGGGACGGTACCATAACCTAGCACTCGTTTGTGGGTCCAGTAAACAGGTTTAGGGTGGTTTGTGGATCCTGACATCCCATCTTGTCAGAGAAGGCGACCGCCTGCATCCAGAGGGGGGCACAAATACCTGAAGAGTGCAAGAGTATTGCTGAGTCAAACATATCAGGCAACATTATATCGGACCCGCGATCTATCGTGGACTCTATCTCGGGCCCATCCTCCCCTCCTCCAGTCGAGAACAGTTCATCGAATGGCTTCAAGGGGTGTATTTCAACCCCGCGCATGTCTTGAAGTGCCTCTCTGACAACATGAGTGATGTGTTCATCTTGCGAAGTGAGGATGTGCTTGCAGCCCGTGCGATGCAAGAGGTCTGCGATAGCTGCAGAACCGTTCCGAGTGGATATGTGAAAGGCAACGTGTCCGGCTTGTACGATCCCCGCTGATGTGCAGCAGTACGTGATCGTATCTGAAGAAGCATAGTGTAAGTACAAGAAGCCATGTCAGAAAGACAATTTCGTACCCGTGTTGGCAAGAATGCCTATCGTAGCCTTTCCCGTTGTCGCAACCTTGCTCCGGACGTAGCCTGCACACCGGTCGACGGCTCTGAAAGCGTCGGCGTAAGTGATATCCCGAACACAATGGCCGTCGTGAAAGCGGAAAAGGGGGTAGTGCGGGTTGTGCTTCGCATGCCACGCATATAGGTTAGGAAGAGTGGTCTCTCCCATCTCAATAAGGGTTCGAGGTGATCTGAAAGCCATGGCGAGGACTGAGGGAAGACAGGTGTGAGATCAATGGTGCGCTAGGTAACGTGGAGGAGGCTTATGTCTACCTGCAGCATTTATAACGTATCATGCTTGGAGATCAGGAGCGGGGGAAACGGCAGTGGGGTACTCAGGAGCACTCCGAGGGGGTGGGGTGGAAACCGGAGCCTTTCTCGTGCGATGCTCCAGCACATGAGTTGCTACCGGGCAACCGGGATCCTACAAATTCGAGAGGTGCGGCTTAGCAGTTCCAGACAGAGTTATAGGCAAACGACATAAACCTGGACCTTCAAGTTGAAGGTGCGCGGTTGAGCTTCTTGCGATCGGTCACTGGCAGTCAGCCACGGTGTGCAGAAGAAAGCCGGCACTGAGGCATGTCAATCTAGCAGTCAGGTTCAACAAGTATAGCACAAGAGATCAGTTGGAACGCAGACCACTGCTGCAACGGGCGAGATGAGAGGAGCTGATAAGTATATTGACGAGGTCGTGTTGTATCCTAGGCTGCTGAGGCCTAGCGCCTGCTGCACCAGATTCGTCGCAGTGGCTCGGATAATGTCGTCGAATCTCCGATCAAATTCGAAGGTTGCAAGTTGTGGCTGAGTGCAAATGGTTCACCATTACGTGTTCTCCGACTGAATTGCCCGACTACGTCGTCTCCGATACCTACTCCGACAGGCTTGGTCGGCTAGGTACCGGTATTAATAGTTAGGCCTACTCTGGCCCATCTACAACAACGCTATGGCTTCGCCAATGACAATTATTTTCTCTATTTTTTACTTGCATCGCACCAGCAAGCTGCATTCTTGCCTCCAAGTCGCAATACATCCACATGTGAGGCACCATCTCGCCATCAGTGCGGTCAACCGTCGACGCTATGGCGGACAACCAGGTATATATGCGGACGCCACAGCACTCCACCACGTCACATTCAAGCTTGTTGCGGTACGTTCTCTCCCACAGGCGGTCGTGATTCTCATCCTGAGTTTGTTTGCACACCTTCTCTTTCTCACAAGGCTACCGCCAGCTGGCTGCAGCTTCCCTCGTTCCCATTGCGATGTCGTCACTAATTACGCTTTTGAAAAATGACAGATGGAGCTCATGCTCGCTCACAATGTTCCCATCTCATCCACGAGCCTTGATTAGGCAGAACATGGTAATCGTCATGGATAGTGCCTCATCGCTCGCTGGCTTCTGCACAGACGTTGGCAACAAAGCGGCTAGAAGCAGCTCGTCGCGCTCGGAAGGGCTTCTTGGAATTTCTCAGCACATCCTCAGGCAGCCCCTCACGAGACCTCTATTGAACACGGGGCGGAGTTTTGTAGGACATATCTTTTCTCACAAGCATCCGCTCATCTCTTCGCTGGTGCGACCACAGGATCCGACCACCTATCCCCTTGTGGCGTTTTTACGATCATAGCCTCAACGCTAATGTCGCGACATCAACTCCATCCGGAGGCGCTTTGACAATATCCCCCGGTACAGGCTTCAGGCGATTCGTGTGGAAGTAAAGGTACGTTCTTTTCGATGGACAGAGTTCATGGGTTTGGGCGTCAGAAGAGTTCAGTACGTACACCCTGGGGGAGTCGGAGCGCCTTTGTGTCCCCCACTGGCATAGAAACTGAGGTGCCTCATTTCGTCGTTTGCTCTACCCAGAGACCACCTACGTCCTTGTCCTCTTTATGCGGTGGTTGTAGTGGCGAAGCAATCTCGTCTGATGGCATGTGCTTCGCAGTCCCCAGTTCATCAGAAAGAAATCCCCTCAGAGGAACTGCCCGCCCATGAACTGAGTTCTCAGCCATGAATGCATCGAAAATGTAGGGTCCACAGATGATGTAACGCCGCGAACCCTATCAAGGCCGGCGACGCCGCTTTAAAGGCATGGTCAAATGCGTAACCAAGTTGACCCCGTCTAGCCGACCATGTCAGACGGATCAGCATCGCCCCCAGTCCCTGAGGAGACCATCCTAGAGTACGTCGGCGTCCACAATCCACGGCGCACGTTCACGCTAACTCGCTTTTGCCGAAGGATCGGTCCGATTGTGCGTACCACGAATCAAAGGTGAACACTTCCACGGAGTCTGACCCGTAGCTGCCTGTTCTAGCTAGTGGGCGCGCTTCTCTCCTGGATGCTCCTTGGGATCTCCACCGTCCAGCTTTGTACGTCCTCCGTCGCTCTTCATGGGAGCCGTCTCGTAACCACAGCCGCAGATTTCTACCATGTCTCGTTCCCCAACGACTACAAGCTCATCCAGGCCGCCGTCTATGTCATCTATTTGTTAGATATCTTCCAGAGCATAGTCGCTGCGTCCGAAGCGTGGCAATTCCTTATAGCGGGCTGGGGCCGTCAGATCAACATCGATTTCCCGGGCTGGACCTTCACAGCGCTGCCGATTGTATCGAGCCTTGGTATGTAGTTCCATTTCGAAAGCTCACGTCTAGTCTGACAAGATGTGAACGTTCGCTGTTGCAGTTTCACTGGGGGTACAGACCTTCTACGCATGGAGGGTGTGGCGACTCGGGAACTGGATAGTTGTCCCTTGCATTATCATCCTTGTGAGCCACGGGCGATATCGCATTCAGCTGTGCGCTCACGGCGATCATTTAGACTGCACTCACATCTGCTGGTGCAGCATGTGCAGTCGCCATTCGCGTGCGTTGCAACTCAACCACCATTTTACTGTAGCTGATGTTTCTTCAGTTTGCATTTACACGAAGTATCGCAAGCTTGCATGCGACGTCCGCGTTTATCTCCGTTATTGTGAGCTCGCTAACTCGAGGCCTTTCTGCTTATTGTTCGCTAACGTGAAGCACAGCTATGGTTAGGATCTGCTGCAGTCACTGACATCGTACGTGCTCCTCGTACCTTACGCCTGCGACAAGCTGCACCGTGTTCAACAACAATTATCGCTTGGTATTCAGTTCATCATGTCCTCGATGCTATGGCTGGTGTGTGCTCGCTCTTCATGTCCCTCTACTGCATTCCCCTCACTGTCTGTTTTCGCTATGTAGTTATACGCCGTCAAGCAACGCACGAGGCCCTTCGAACGCAGCGAGTTCCTTGTGAATCGGCTGATTAAGCTTACAGTCGAGACCGGCTCCGCATGTGCGGTCTCGGCCTTGGTGCAACTAGGTCTCTTCTCCGGGATGCCACGGACCAATGTCCATCTCGTTCTGTAAGCCCCTTCTCCCCGCATCCTCGGAGCCTCCCCAACTCCGAATGCTGACTGACCACACTACACCCGCAGCGCTCTGGTTCTGAGCAAAAGTCGGCGCTTTTTCATAACTTTCCTTGTCCCACGGAGTTGCTGACTGCAAATGTCTAAAGTATACTCAAACACCCTCATGACATCTCTGAACGCGCGCGCCCCCAAGTCCTTCTCCCCGGAGACTACATCCAGGACTCGGAGCCTAGGGTTCATGTCGAGGCGGAGCCAGTCAATTTCGAGGCATCAACTTGCCAGCCCGAGCATGCCACCCGTCGCAATCCATATCACGCAAGAAGTGGCGTCGGACCGGGATCAGTCAGACGATAAGGATATGCAGGTGTGTCTTCTCGCTTCAGTGTCTCAGTCACTTTCACTGACAATGATTTGCTTCGTTGAATAGAATTGGGAGATTGAGATGGACGATGTGTCTTCGCCAACTGAGCACACGACAGGCAGGATGCAAACTACGAAGGGATCGGTCTTGTGAAGGGAGGATAATGGGGGGGAGGAAGGCGAGTCGTCGACAAGGAAGTTAAGTCGAAGGTAGAGTTTTCAACATGCATTCCTTAATTATGCCCTTAATGACTCTATGACATACCCGAGTACCTATATCATGACCATTTCTGGTTTAGTCTCATTCGCCTCCGTCGTCCTGATGTCCTGCCCTCTGAGACCTGCCTTCAAGTGCATAGAGGCGCTTTTCCTCTGCTATAGGACGGGCTGTCGCAGCACTTTTTGCCCGTGTTCACAGGTATAAGGGCGTTGATTGTACGCCTTATTACTTGTGAAGTACTGATCAAAACGGGACACAAAGGCTTGGATGAAAGGATTCCGGGGGGACAGCACATCTGCCCTTGTTTGAACTAGGCGAACAAACGCTGAGTACTGAGGCAGTGTTTTACTTTTAAGCCATCTAGACTTTGCCAATACTGCAACAGAGAGTACCACTGGCTCAATTAACAAACTCGAAACGTTGTTCTCGCATCACCCGGTACTCTTGCCATACACGATCATTGAAGTGGCCACACTCTTCCTCTTGTAATTACATCGCTTTACAGGCCTTGTTTCCTTGCCAGAAGCCAGATGATCGCAGGGCCTGCGAGACCAAAGTTGTTGCCATTGGATGTTAGAGAGGTCGGGGGCGGGGAGGGATGGAGAACCACAGATGACATGCATAGGTGTCAACGAGCGTGTCCTCAGGACCAGCTTTAGAAGCACATTCCCTCCATTACCTTCGCATTCCCCGGCCCCGGGGTGTCCTTCAAGTTCGAGGACTCAGCGCTCCTGGCAGATCGGCGATAATAGGCCGACCGTTGGCAACAGGGAGGCACTGAATCCCACTGATACCAAGTATGCTCTGATATGCCGGCCGTGCTTTCCGATATCCAGATCATATACACCGTACGCCAACATTGCCCTCGGCTAATATCCTTGTCGTCGTCGTCCAGCGAAGTGAACTGGCCTGGAGAAATTAAGCATCCTATCATGGTGAGATCAGAGCCCAGAGGACCGTCCTACTTAACTGCAGACACCGGACATTGCCGCTGACGGCCTGCAAAGCCATGGGAAAGGAGACAATTTCAAAGTCGCCTACTCCTTGCACCGATCGGACAATGGTCCAACACTTCCTTTGGCGCCAACTCATCCACGTATCTATCGCGGCACTCGGATCCACCTCGACTTACCAGTGTTAAGCAGGGCCGGCAGCAACGGACAGCTTACTCAGGGTATCCATAACGTGATGCTGTCTCAACAGCGGGGTTTGGCAGGCTGCCGCTGCAGCTGATCATGCGAAGTCGAGAGACTCGGATAGGAAACATGAGAAGCGTATATAAGGACCACCGTTGACACGGACAATCTCCATCATATCCAACACCTCAACACTAGTCCAGCATGTCTCAACAGAACCAAGCCGAGTACCGCCAGCTGGGCAAGTCTGGCCTTCGCGTCTCGGTACCCATTGTGAGCACAACGATAGTATTCCCCTATTAGGTTTGATCGTGACCACTAAATCATTGTGCACAGCTCGGAGCTATGTCTTTTGGAATCCCTCAGTGGAGCGTAAGTGGCATCTGCATGGCCAACTCATCTCCGTGTGCTCATTGTTTAATTGGTGGAGACAGGCCTGGATCCTCGATGAAGAGAAGGTTCGTCGTCGTCCTCACGGTCACCAAAGTACACGATATTCATACCCTATCTCGGTTTGCAGGCTCTCCCTATCTTGAAGGCGGCATGGGACCGTGGTATCAACACCATAGACACCGCGAATATGTACTCAAATGGCGAGTCCGAGCGGGTCATCCGCAAGTTCATCGAGAAGGTATGCTGCTCTGTTTGACACATGGTATGGTCTGGAACTCACGTCGTTCGCAGTACGACATCCCCCGGGAGGAAATCGTCATCATGGCCAAGGCCTTCTTCGTCGTCTCGAGCGACCCGACTCAACTTACAGGCGGCCCCGCAACGTTCGGGCTCATGGCCTCTCGCCAGTATGTGAACCAGGGTGGGCTTTCCCGTGCCGCACTCTTCAACCAGGTCGAAGCGTCACTCGCGCGCCTCGGAACCTCGTACATCGACGTGCTCCAGATCCATTTCTGGGACCCGTTCACCCCGCCCGAGGAGACCATGCTGGCGCTGCATGACCTCGTGCAAAGTGGGAAGGTGCGGTACATCGGCGCGTCGAACTTGAAGACGTGGCAGCTTGCGGAAATGACAAGCATCGCGGAACGCCATGGATGGACTAAGTTCGTCAGTGTGCAGGTCGAGCACTCGCTCTTGTACCGGACAGAGGTGCGTTCTCCCGCTGATGTCCTGTGTGATGGTGGCCTCGGAAGCTGACTGCTGTACATATTGCAGGAAGCGGAGATGATTCCGTACTGCAACTACAAGGGCATCGGGGTCATCGCGTACGGGCCGCTCTCTTTCGGCCTCTTGGCGCGACCGGTGGGCGAAGAGACGATCAGGTCGGAGGCCGCCAAGGGCACGCCTGTCGAGCGGAAGCTGCGGGACTCCGATAAGAAGATCGTCGCGCGCGTGGAAGAGATGGCAAAGAAGAAGGGGTGGGCTATGAGCGAGGTTGCGCTGGCGTGGCTCAACGCAAAGATCACTGGGCCGATTGTGGGCATGAATAAGGCGAGTGTTTCTTCGTTTGTTTGGTGCGTTAGTCGACGTTAATAGTGAGCGCGTACAGATCGAGCGCGTCGACGGCGTCATTACCACCGGGAAGGAACTGTCTGACGACGAGATCAAGTACTTGGAGGAGTTGTATGTTCTTATTCAATTCCGCGCCTAACTCGAGTGCTTACATTTGGATATAGGTACGAGATCCAGCGCGCCAGGTGGTGAAACGTTTGTGTCGTTTGCCATGCAACAAACTTTATACTTTTGTATCCCCCTACGAGAAGTATGAAAAATGAAACACTTTAAGTTGGTTCTTCTGGAGCTCGTTAGAACTCCATGTCTTGGATCTTGATTATGCCTGTGGCATCTGAACATCGTTGGCGGATCTCCATCTTGTGCAAGTGGCGTTGGTGAAGAGACTTTGGATAGTGGGTGTTTGCGCCTTTTGAATCGCTCTTATTCTTCTCAAGATATGACGGGGGCATGCCAACATCTCTCTCCATCCTAGAGCGCAAGGGTAAAACAAAGTAAACGTGGATTCGCGACTGACAATGCCGGTAGGAAAACAAGGGTCCTTAACTACTGGGGAACCCTTGAAACGCTTGGAAGTCTTTGGCCACTCCGTTTGTGGTAAGTCGATCTATGCCATTCTACCGAAAAACGCATAGGGTTTTTGTTTGCAGGAACATATAACAATCGAACTGGATGCAGCCGTCGCCAGCTCATCCTCCCCGTCCCACTCGAATTTCCCCTACATCCTGTCATCCTTATGTCCGACCCGCCACTCGGGTCGTCTTGCTACCAAACGCCGTCTTCTCCCACCGCTGGAGCCCTATGGTCCACATCGCTGCTTCCTCCCCCCAACGGAATGGGCAAATCCTGGTTCGATGGTGAGTTTTTCTTCACTGTCCTCTGCTGGTAGACATGCGCTCATCGAAGGTACAGGTTCGAGCAGCGCAACGTCCCTCCAACGAGGGACCAAGACACCGCGACGACGCCGAGCACGCACTCTCCCCAGGGTGTCACGTATCGTTCTGCACCTCCGCTTCTCGCCAGGTCCTCCAGACGCCGTCCAGTATTCCGTAAAGAGAGCGGAACACGCACGGGGTCAGTCGTGCGTTACAGGATCCGCGTCCGTGCACAATGTACCCTAATACATGAACCCATGCTCCAGGATCAGCCCTGTCCTCGTCGTTGGTGGGTGTTCGGCCCACACTACCCATCGGCACAAACACCGGCCTCACCGGATGGCGCGGCTCATCACTCTGTCGGCGGGGCTATGATGTCCGCCGTCGCACTGCACGCGACCCGCCGCCATAACCCGGGGAAGTCGAGACGGGACCTGCCATCTGATTCCTGTCACAGCGTCAAAATGCGAACTATCAAGTCTACAGAGCGACAGAAGGGTATCAACGAGCTACGACGTTGACAGAAAATAACTTACAGAAGATATTGCTCAAGGACTTGGCCTCACCGACTTCCTCTCGCCTTAGGCCGCTGCAGGTTCTCCGCATGGATCCGCTCAAGTTGCGCCCCGCTCCGCTTGCCCGGACTCGGTGTAGCCATCTTCTGTTCTCCCCAGTGCTGCGGCCTCCTTCCTCTCAGGCCGCATGCGACCATACGCCGCTCGGCGGACCTTCACTCTTCGCGGCAGTTTGTTGAGGCAGACGGCGACCAGACCGCTCGTTGGAATCCCGTTGCGTCCTGAACAGTAAGTACCTTAGGCTGGAGGAACTTCGATAACGCCTTCAATGTTAACGAGCTTGAGCTCGCAGATCGTCTTACATCGTCGCTTGCTTTGCTCGCTGACGAGCGGTGCCGCACCCGACATCCGGTATCCGAGCCCAAGCATGCAAGGTAGGCAGCCGCCAATCAAGCAGACTCCCGCACCCAAGGTCTCCTCTGCGGCTGGGGGCAACACATTCGCGCGTTGCTTCGTTTTGGCAAGGAAGCCGCCGGAGAGCAGGAGTTCGGCTTCCGTTATCCGCTCCGAAGGTGAAGTGCGCCATTAGATTGTTGCATGCAACGTGGACTCAGATGTCGCCCAAGTTACCATCGGTCTTCTCAGCATGAGCCCTCTGGATCTTGTCCCACCTTTGTACGACAGGGAATGTAGTACGATCCTCCGAGGCAGGAGTCCATACGGAGCTCCTCTTCGAGCACAGACCATCCATTCAGCTCATTTTCCGGTGCATCCCGGATGGCCGCAGCATCCCCCTCTCCGACTCCCCTTGGACGACTTCGCCGCCTCTCTCTGCCGCAGACCTACATTCGCAGCCTGCGCCTATTGTCTTAACTATTGGCTATGGGCTGACCTCAAACGCATACGATTCCAGTTCTTCCCGCACGCCCGCGTCACCGCAGCGCGACGGCGCGGTAGCAGGACCTTCGGCGCCATCCTCGATGTTCGACAAACCCCTTTCCAAGATGAAACCGACGCGGATCTTCGGCACGCTCAAAGTCGGGCTGCTGGCAAGGAGAACACTCTTACCGTCTTGGCCAGAGTGGAAACCCACCCACAAGGTCGACTGGGCAAAGCCGCAGACGTGGGCGAGGACGACCACCGACAAGATGGCGGTCAGGGGGCATACGACTTCCTTATGGCCACACGCCGTGAGCCGCGCGCATTTGGACCGACGCCGCAAGTGCCTGCAGCGTTTGCCCACTGACCTTTGCAATTGATGGGCTCCTACCACCCTCGCCTCGCCCTTCACTCAGTGCTTTCCTCCCGAAGGTTGAATCTGGAGATCGCTTACCGTCCAGACCTCGCGGTGTACCCCTCAAGCGATGGCGCACGACAACTCCCAAGCAGATCAACATGGACCCCGCGTGTTGGGTGGACGTATGTGGCGATAAAAGTACCGCACGCCACGTCCCAGGATACCAACACAACGTTCGAAGTCGGTCCCCTCCGAGTCGACGACCCACACGCGTAGGCGCCCTACACCGCTGAACAGCCGGTCTCTCCTTTCCACGACATGTTCTACGAGCATGAGAGCATGCCCATGGCCACAGATAGCAATATGAATGAGCCTGGGAGTAACTCAGGCTGTATGCGTCTGCGTCAAGTTCACGTACCCTCGTCCGTATCCAAGAATGATATGGGCAGGGCATAGCGGTCGGGGCTCCCACCCTGTCTCCCAAACTTGCCAGGCCTCCATCCCCGTCGATCCACCTTGCAACATGACGCCTTTCGTGGCATCGATGTCGCTAAATAGGACACGGCGGTATTCCGCCAACGGACAACCGGATTCCCGCATTCGAAACTTTACAGCGAACGATGGTGCCTACTAAATCATGCACGGTGCTACTCACTTCATTTGTAATAATTCAACTGCCTGTATGCGCCGGATTTTCGGATGGAACACGGACAGTTTCTGAACCGCCGAAGGGCATCCGCCCAGGTACCGTCCCGGAGCCGCGATAGTTCAAGTTCAAGTTCAAGTTCAAGTTCATCCAGTCCGAAGGGTACGGGCTGCGGGCGGGGTCCGAGCCCCGAGGTCTTGCGCACGTCGAGCGGGTAAGTTTCATTACAGGTGAATATATGCGCAGGAGGGGCAAGCAGCACGCCCTGAAAGAGTGTGCCGGCGACCGCAGTCGAGGAATGGCTGGTTGCGGCTGGACCTTATCAGGGCATTTGACCTGCTGGCGATGGGTTCGGAGTCGCCGAGGAGCCTAAGACGAGCGGTGAATGTACGAGAGGAAAGCCGGAGAGTAGACGACCGGGTGATGCATGCTTCTGAAAGGGCGGAATATGAAGCGAAAGGACGGAGTGGGCGGAGGATGGAGGATGAGAACAAGTTATGCAAGGGGCAGAAAGTACCGGTCCGGCGCTCGGGTTTAGCCGACGTGGCCACTGGTCAGCGCTTCAGATCCTTGCACACATGCACAGTCTCACCTCCAACAAGTTCCGAAAGATACTTGGAGGCTATAAGGTGCAATAGAGTTCGACGACGACCAGCTACGGGTCCTCCTTTGCCCATACTGCTGCGTGGGATGGGAGGCGAATGGTTCGTGCAATATGATGTCCTGTAAAGCACCTTCCGACGAAGAGCAACACAGCACGAAGAGGCGTCTACGTAGAGTACAGCGTACTAAAAGTACAGTACAATACAACTGGCTTGTATGAGGTAGCGTAGCAGCCAAAGCAGTGTCCGGTCCGATATAGTAATAGCGACAACAGGCAGCGACGAGCTTTCGAAAAGTAGCATATACATAACGATAGCAATGGGAGCACCCTTCCCAGCTTGCAACTCCTTGATGATGATGATATCGATAGCCCCCACGCCCCAGTGTAATATCCCAAGCCCCTCGAGTCCTTCCCTATCTCCGAGTTGTCTATTCCCCACTCCACCCAGGCTCGACCGACCCGTCTCCCCGCGGACGCATCTCGACCGTGACATAGGACCCGCCCAACTGAGCCTTCGACTCGCTCCGAGCCCGCCCCGGCCCGCTCGCCGTTTTCAAATTGCCCCCCTTCCCTCCGGATCCCTCAAGTCCTTCTGGAGGCGTCCTCTCCCTGTCCGACCCCAGCCCACTCGGCACAGACTGAACGGGGCTGCCCAGTCCCAGCCCCCCGACCACCATACTGCGCTCCTTGTCCCTGTCCTTGTCCCCGCCCCCGCCAAGCGCCGCCGCGCGGAGGTTCGCCATCGACGCCCTGCCGAGCCCTAACACCTGGCTCGCCTTCTTCCGGAGCGACGTCCTGCTTGGCATCGGCTTCACCCTCTCCCTCTCCCGCTCGCGGTCACGGTCGCGGTCCCTGTGCCCCCCAACCTCGAGCGCAGGCAGGAGCGGGGGCACGGGCGGGACGTCCTCGTGGTGTCCACCGCGAGAGCGCGGGGAGCGCGAGTGGCTGGCGCCGGGGAGCGGGATCGACTGATCATCGCGGAACTTGACCGCGCTCGAGCCGGGGTCATGCAGTGTGAGGCTGACGACGCTCTTGCTCGCCTGCGAGAGGATGCGCACGACAGACCCCGTGCGCGTGTGCTGCGGCTTTGCGCTTCGGTCCTGCCCGGAGGACGACGACGACGACGATGGGGACGTCAGCATTGAGAGCCGCGGTTTCCTGCTGTGCGCTTTGGGCGGCTTGGCCCCCGTGCTGCTCGCGTCGGGCTGGTTCTCGGGGGTGACTTGCTGGGAGCTATTGGCGGTCTTGGGTTCCGGAGCGGGCTTGTTCTTCAACCATGGAAGCAGCGATCGTCTAGCCTTCCTCACCCGCGCCGGCTTCCGGATCGCCTCCTCGGTCGGCAAGGCTGTATGCGTCCCGAAGGTGTTGTTCATCCGCACGCTCTCGGGCACGCTCTTCGTCGACGCAGACCGCGCACGGCTTCCTGCTGTAGTCTGCGCTGCCTCACTCTGCGGAGAATCAAGCAACTTGAGTGACACCTCGGGGATCTCGGTAGGTACCGCCGTTATGTGCCCGAACAGGGAGTCCTCCCCGTGCACGACGTCCACGATTTTCCAACCCGCACTTGACAATAGAGCTGCCATCTCGCGAAGCGTACGCTCCTGGGCGTTGAACGCCACCCGCATCTGAACAGTGCGCATACACTCGCATCAACTACGCTTCACGACAGCAGCAGGACGCATACCGTCAAGTCAAGCCAATAGGCATTCGCGTTCGCCTTGCCGAGGTTCGGGAGCAAGGGAGAGCCTTCAGGAGCGAAAGAGCGTACCATCCCTGGCAGTTTGAGGGGCTCCCCATTCACATCCAGATCCTCATGGTCGTCGACACACGCGTGCGGCAAAATGTGGTCCGCGATGAGGAGCTTTGTATGTGGACCGGCTGCGCGCCGCAGATTCAGAAGGATCCTATTTCGGCGCTGGTCAGGTGGAGCGCATATAACGACAACGTGATGAGGGCATACTTTGCGGCGAAGGAATCTGGCCAGTCGTGCGTCACCACCCGTAAAATGTAGACGGTAGGCGTCACCGGATCAGCGGCTGTCGTCGTTGTCCACCCAGGGCCTGGGGGAACGAGTGGCGGTTGGGGAAAGAAGAAGTCGTGGCCTATGAACGTCGCCCGTCCGGAGTCGAGCATCTCCGGACACCGTTCCCTCCATGCCTGCCGGTCACATGTGCCTTAGTACGCCCCACGGAACCGACACGCAAGTTCTGATATACGCACGGCGACGCCCTGTTCTACCACCTGCGGCCTATCCTGGATTACGAATCTGAGGTGTTGAAACGCATGCGCGAGGAGCATCGACGTCGACCCGATTCCGCCCCCGACATCTACAACGAGCGAGCCGTCTGGAAGGTCGTGCCACGGGAATGCTGTCATGAATCGGGGAACATGAAGTGGCGGCTTCAGAAGAGCGACAGGACCACAGAGAAGCAGCACGCACCAACGAGTACCGCACCCGGGATCTCCCACGCAGCAGTCCCCGTCATCGCAGGCCCAAACCGCTTCAGGCGCATTTCGTTGCCCGGCCGCTCTAGCCATTCGAAGTAAGGGATCTTGGTGTCAAATGCAAGGTTGAATGGTGCATGCATCGGCGGGACATCATCGGCTGCCTTCCCGAAGCGCGATGGAAGATAGCAGTCAGCCAGGAATGCCGAGGATTTGAAGAGCTCGTCGGTGCTAACGAAGTCGTTATCAGTCACAGATAACGCATATAGTGTGCCGAATGATGGGTACATGCCATAGATTGATGAAGGCAGCAATGCCGTTCGTCGCCTCGTACTTCTCCTGCGGTCTGCAATGGCATTGATTAGTGCTCCTTGGCGAAGAGTGAAACGAAAATAAGACGGACGTGCGCTGCAGCTCCTCCAAAAGTTTTCCAGAATCCATAATAGCTGATATGCGGTTGTTCGCGAACACGTTCGGGCGCACCTCGCGAGTAATGTGATGGGTAGCGAGCAAACGCAATACGTGGCCTGAGGATAGCGCATCAGCTATCATGCATGCATCGCGAGAAGTGCGGACTTACTGAGCTTGCCCTCGTCAACGCTTACATGCTGGCTCAGCTCGCGGACGTGCATGCCACGCGGACCCGCAGAGCGAAGAATTTCTACCGTGTGGCTCTCTTCCAAAAAACGCAAGCACGCAGGCAAATTGTACTGCTCAATCAGTCAGCTGACAGCTTCTCGCACTGAAGCTCGAGGAAGCACGCACACCCATGGCAGCGTCGCAAAGGGTTAGGAAAGGCCTATGGACCGTCGCGCTAATCTGGCCGCAGGCAGCCACTATCCGGTTGGTGGCCGCGATCACGTCTGGATGGGAGGCGAGGGACTCTGCGGCGTCTGCATCGGGATCGTGGCTCTCTGTGGGGTAGTAGGCTGCATCGAGTCCGGGGAAGTCGAGCTGGTGCGTGGCTTCGCGAGATACGGCGTCTGTGCTGGGGTTTGAACGGGGAAAAGGGATGCCTCCCGAGCCTTCGCGATTTCTGCGATGAAGAGGGGTCTTGGGGGTGCGCGCCACAGATGCGGACAAGTCTTCGTCGGGCAAGAGGCCTGCTAATGCATCCTCGTCCCGAGAGCCGCGACGGACGAAGGGTGTGGAGGGAGATATACCTGCGAGGAGGGTGTAGGGGGTGGTGGGAGTCGGTGAGTCGTGAGATGCGTCGCGGTAAATGCGTTCGACGTCGTCGAGAGCGTCGCCGATGATGGCGTGGAGTGCGCGGAGAGCAGCAAAGGTCATGGTGTGGCGGAGGGCGCGTGTAGAGTGCCTGCCGTTGAGAAGGATGCGAGCCTTGCTGTCGAGGACGGCGAGGAGGAAAGACAAGGAGGATAAGACCGAGGGCAAGAGCTCGGGGCCGAGCGCAAAAGGGGAAGCGTATCGGCTGACATGGGTTTATGTTGCGGGCTGATATTTATAAAAGGCGGCTATAAAGAACAATGAGATGGTCAGTGGTGGGCCTGGAGCCAAGACGTCAGTCAGGCTTGGATGAGGACTGCAGGAGAGCAAGACCTGTCACGATCCTCTCCTTCCGCGCTTTGCCTGCCACGGCCGAGACGCTGATCATTTCTTTTCACCGCCACCGGCCCGGCCTTTTTCAATCCTTCTCATCCTCCCTCCGTACCCCTCGGCTACCTCGTTATATCGCTTGATATACTGCTTTTTCAGAAACATAAATCATCCGGTCTTCTACCTCCCGGCGTTCTTGCCACGTCCCCACCTCTCCTCTGCAACTCCTCTGCGACTCGCGCCAGCCATATCTCGACTGCGAATGGCAGCAAAACATACCATGTGACGCTTATTCCCCACGCATGCAGTTATGAAAAATTTATCTTCCCCGTTCGGCATGCAGTCGACCATTTGCTGCATGCTGAGTGGTTTGGCTCTGCGAGCTCAGATTGAATGCGAAGCGTATACTTCGGCGTGGCTGAACCTTCCGTTGTTCCAGAAAGTCCGGAGCAGATGGCTTTCGACGCCTCGGACTCTTCTCAGCTTTCCTGAGTTTCTGTTTGGAACTATTGCGCTTGAAGCACGTTTAATGAATCATAGCAAGGCAGCAATACCGTCCACATTTTATTCCTA
Organism: Ganoderma meredithae; assembly: GCA_022814645.1. Taxonomy (NCBI): domain Eukaryota; kingdom Fungi; phylum Basidiomycota; class Agaricomycetes; order Polyporales; family Polyporaceae; genus Ganoderma; species Ganoderma meredithae. Next base: position 114,623 of record JAKLMY010000054.1, on the reverse strand, counting down.
GTTGGTATATTCTTCGTATATAACTTCCCGAGCCGAGAATCCCGGCACTACAGTGCTCCCCGGAATCGCCCTTCCGCGGCTCGCTTCCTCATCCCCGTCCCCGATGTTTCTATAACCCTCTACTAGGACTGCAAACTAGGTGTATCGCGACCACGCGACGGCCACAGCGAGCTCGTAGTCGGTCCGTCATGAGCACGACTCGCTTGGTCTACCCTTGGCTGACCGAGTCCTGCATGGGATCACGACAAACACCCTGAACAGGAAGCCGTACCATGTCCCTGGCCGACCCGAACAACTCCCCGGGCCACTTATATGACGAGCACGTCCATACAACTCCGCTGACGAAGGCATCGACCGCAAAATTCCTTCACGAGACAGCCCGCCTGGCGCCGTGGCCTAGAGGCGCAACAACTCGCTCAACAGCCAGCCATCGCACCACCACTGCCTCCCTCTCCTCAGGGATCGAGAAAGGTGCATCCTCTCGATGGTCTATACCCGAAGTTGACTCCAGGAGATCGTGGTCATGGCTGTTGCCACTGAAGATGAGGGACTACACTACATGAGTGGCTCGAAAAGACCAGGATCGAGGTGTGTTGTTATCCGTTCAAGGTCTTTCCTTCCGAGTGGAGAGGACGGACACGAACCTCGCGCAGACCAAGATAGCGACTCCGTAGGTATGGGAACTGGCAGTTATATCTTCAGATGGGAGGCCAAGGACCTGTCCATCACTGTGATAGAGGGCGGCCGGCGCGTTGCCTGGAGCAGGAGGCTGTCGCTCTGGGGTCGGGGAAGGAGGCGCACTGAGCAGGGCCGCGCTGAGAGAGCGGGGGTCCACGGCCATAGTATGGACTCGGATGTGGAGAAGTTTTTTTCTCTGGGGGGAGGCTTCTAGATGAGAAGACTGCGTGAAGCCGTCGACGAGGTCCTGCAGGTGCAGCAGGAAGAGCTGGTCGAACACTTAGACTTGAGGGAGTCCGAAGCGATCGCGTATAGGACAGTGCAAGTGGTGTGGAGGCTGGGTGGCTCGGAGCGACGTCACGCAGCGTGGGCTACCGAAGGAGGATTTTGGGAGAAGTGCTGGTCGCGCAAGCGACGCCTGTAGGACTTCGCTGGGAGAGGAAGCACTCGCGGGCCACGGCACACGGCCGTTCGTCGCGTCGGGGGACTCGCTGCTCGGGTATGTGTTCGATCGGCAGCAGGACGAACACCCAGAGAATGGGGTGCCTCTGGGAATAAAAATAATCAGGCGGTGACGGCGGCAGCCGCGCAGGGGTGGCCGGCGCCGTCCTAGAGGCAGCCCTAGATGGATCAGACTTTATTGAGCGGTAGCGGGCGGACGTGTGCGGACGGCCCGGGGGAGCCAAGTTCCTCCAGAACCTGGTGGAGAACGACAAGCGCGGGCCGCAGTTTGTTCGCCCACACGGCCGATGATGTAGCATCCTCCCTCTGACTCGGACCTGGAGGTCAGAAGTGCGCCAACGATGAGATGAGGACAACGGGGTGTACTCACGATTAGGCGGCTTCGTGGTGCTGAACAACATTGACGGTGTTCGACTCGCATTGAACAATGAAAAGGTTGCTGCGAGTATGGAGAGTTGCCGATCCCCGTCGGGATGGTCCGAGTCGAGCGGGCAAGCTTTCGGTTGGTTACCACTGCAGCGCGGCGTGCTACATCTAAGGTGTACGGCGAAGCCATATGGAAGGCGGTTACTATGGTACAGCAAAACGGAATCATGGGGCACGTACCGAGGAGCTCGAACCCAGAGGTCGAGGAACAACAGTGTGGTCGTTGGAGTGACCACGTTCTTCGGTGGCCTGATGCCGTCATCACCCGCTGGTGTGGTGTCGGCAGACGGGACCTGCGAAATCAGGTCTGCAGTCAGAAATTATCCATGCCATCGATGCCAAACCGAGTCTCACCTGTTACCAAATCCAATAGACAAGGCAGATGGACCATAGGGCTTCAGCGGACGGGAGGGTGAACGGGTGAAGATACAACCCCCGAGGCGGGTCAAGCATGACGGATAAGTAGTGAAGTGGGTTATGCACTGAGCGTGAACTGCATCTCAACCCGTTTATCCTGTTATATAGACCCGAGAAGTAAAGCCATTCAGCGGAGTGGCACAGATCGATACACTAACCGAAGGACCATTTGCCCCCAACGAATGTTTCAAGGCCTCTGAAAACGGTGATTGTAGTCAATCTCCCCTTGGTGTTCGTAGAACTTATTCGCGTGCTTCTTTCCTAGAAAGCCCTTTGATGAGTTCGGCCATGGTCAGACTACGGCTTTGTGACATCGCACAACTTAGCGGAAGACAATGCCGCAGGCAAATCGTCTTAATATGTGTTATCACATAAGGAAGGGTCCTTCTATCGGACACAATGTTCACAATGGACTCAGCCGAGATCTACATTTATCCTGAAGTCAATAGTTTGTCAAATCCTCTTTCTTCCATGACAACGAACCCTGTGGCATTTACTATTGAAAAACTCTTCCGCAGTCTTCCATAGGCCTATATGGCTGTTACATGTTCGTGAGTATCAATGTGCTATATATCAATACATTGACCCATAAGTTATAACGCTTTGAATGGGCCGTCGGCTCATCCAGCTCCGAGCTGTTCGAGACTTGAGCGGCGGCGGCACGGTCAACTTGAATGGCAGGCGCGCGGGAGCTGGTGGGGTGACTGTATCGCACACAACAGTCGTCTAAGCCATAAGCCTCCAATGCCATGCAGGAAAGGTGTTTTGTGTGGTGAAAGGGGCCCGAATTTTGAAAAGAGAATGTCGTCGCGGGGCGGAGGGAGAAAGGCGATGCTCCATTGTCACGGTGACCCCGAGACTCCGAGAAAGGGGCGTCTGCTGCTATCTTCCCCCGGTCCAACGGACCGCCAGCGCCATGGTCGGACACATTCAACTTGGCCTGGTCTTCCAAAATTCCAGCAGGACTAGTCTATGAAAGACTCAGAAAACATTGGCTGCATAATGTGGTAGCATATCTGTGGTTGCGAACATGAATGGGAATCATCCAATAATGTGGAAGGAATCTAAGGAGCATGGGGCATGTAGCATAATGTGTCTGAGGTACTTCGTGGTCCAGATGAGGGACTTGGGATCATTACGCGTTGTCAGTATAGTATGTCGGTGGAATGTCTGGAAGGGAGCACTTGCATTGTCCAAGCTGCAGACTCGCGCGAGACTCAGTTATAGTTGTCAGGGTCGCAGTCCATTTCGTCGCCTCCGGTCCACTGGCCGTCGTCGTACTCAAAGTCTCCAGACCGAGTCATCCGCTCGTCTTCATCCCGAGCGAGCATGTCCTCGTCGTCCCTGCTAGTCCTGAAGGTAGACGGTCCCGCACTGGATGGCGCGCTCGCAGAGCTGGGACTACGGCTTCCCTTGGGATCACCGCCCCTCGCGACCTCCTTGCCCTTCCGAGATGACGACCAAGTAAACGCGACACTCTCCATGGCGAGGGCTGCCGACGAGTTCATTGGAGAGCCCATCGCGGGCTGGGCCTGGGCAATGATTGGGGAGGAGCTGGTGCGCGCCTTCTTCGGCGACCCCGCCACCGAGTCGTCGCCCGCCCAAGCGCGCTTGGCCGTGCGCTCCCTGCCCTCGTGCGCGACCTTGTGCTTCGTCTCGACATGGCGGAGGAGTGCGTCGGCGCGGCTGAGCACCGCATTGCACCCGGGGAACGTGCAGGGGTGCGTGCGGCCCTTGGGGAAGTGCATCTGCTTGACATGGCGCTTGTACGTCGCCCAGACAGCGATCGTGAGCTTGGGCTGCGCGCGCGAGGAGATCGCGGCCGCGGCCGCGGCGTGGGCCTCGCGGCAGACGGGGTGCGCGCAGAGCGAGCCCGGGACCCATGTCTCTTCGGAGATGTTGTGCGCAGAGGAGTAGTGCTCCTCCCAGGTGGATGGGGTCAGCGTGGCGGTACAGTCGTCGAGACCGCATAGCGTCTTTTCAGGGACGCGGCCGTGGCGTTTTGTGGGTGGTGTGGGATCGGCAGGAGTAGACGTTGAAGGAGTCGCAGCGGAAGAAGAGGCTAGAACGGAGGTTGAGAGGACCGGAGTAGAACTTGCCGAAATTGGAGCAGAGACTGTTGAAACGGGAGCAGAGGCTGTCGAAGCGGGGGCAGAGACAGGAGACGGCCGAGGGGACGTTGAGGGAGCTGTACAAGAGGCCGACGGAGTCGGAGAAGAGGCTGGAAGAGCCGAGACAGAGGCCAAAGGGACTGGAGCTGAGGGGTTGGCAGAATTGGCCGATCTGGAGGGACCGGGTGCGGGGGCGCTGAGGCGCCGTCCTCTCTTCGAAACTGACACCTTGGGCGTGGCCGATGGGGGGACAGAGGTGGGGGTGCGCGGCGCGCGTGGTTGAAATACAGAGAGCGACGGCGGGGGTGGCTGTTGTGCAGACTGTGGAAGCGGGAGCCCTCGAGCATACTGTCGAGTTGAGACAGTAAGAGACTGGATTTGCGGATTGGTTGGACCTCCTGCATCCGCCCTCAGCATGGGCATCTGCGAGACAAGCGGCAGCATACCAGGAGGCATAGAGGCAGGCAATGCAGGATGTTGACGAGGATATTGATGGCTAGCGTGAAACATGGGCAAGAATTGCGGCGGGGGAGCAGGAAATACATGCGAAGCTGGCAGAGAGGGCGGATGGTAGTGGCTTTGGTATGCAAAGGCGTATTGCTGGAGAGACGTCAATCCAGGTGGAAGATTGAACGCGGCAGAAGGGAATGAGGAATTCGCAACATTGAAAGAGCCAATTGGTGGGAGTGCCAGAGCTTGTTGCGGGGCCTGGACAAAGAGGTCTCCATGGACGCAACTCCAGAGCAGGAGCATGGGCGTGTCTTTGACATCGTTGGGGGATACAGAGCGGGCGCTCGTGTGGAAATTCCCTGCCTTGGGATCGGGTTTGGAGTGGTGAAGAACATGAAGATGTACCGGAGGTAACCCGGTCACGACGAACGGCCTCATGTTTGGCAGCCGAGGATATACAGTACACTCACCGTTCCTGTACAGGATGTCGGCGTCGCCGCAGCTCCAAGAGGCCGAGAGATTGCCTTGCATTTTACCCGCGGGTTGATCCTGGTCGGTGTATAACTGGGGCGGAGCGCTGATGAGATCGGTGCCGCTAGCAGTAGTAGAACTAGACGGATTTGCAGTGCACCATAGTGAGGAGGGCCCGGTGAGCGGTAGGGGGATGAAGACTGGCCGGCCGGCGTGAGGAACAAGGAAGCGAGGTGCCAGCCAATGTATAGAGTGCGATGTCCGCTCCCAGGGCCGCGTCGGAATATCGACCTTGGGGGCAGGCGAGATTTTTGCAGCTGCGAGGCCGATCCGAAGTGCCTCTTTAAACGCTTCGAGAGGCGTTAGACCTCGCACTCCCTTCATGTATGAGTAGCGTGTCTGGCGGCCCTTCGCCATGCTAGAGTCGCATCCCTGATCAGACCGTGAACTTCCAGAATAGAACTACAACGCACTGTCCATGCAGAATCAAGGCGCGGATACAGGCTGTCTCGCTCCCCAATGTATCCACAATCGCGCTGACGTTGGGGACGGAAGTGCCGTATTGGTCTACAAAGTCGTGGCACTTGTCGATGTATACCCATCTAGCAAAGGTGTACTCGGCAAGCTGCTTGTCGACTGCCGTGCGTGCAGAGGAAGATGAGGCCATGGGTGAATATCGTTGAAGTGGTCAGAGTTCTGTGGGTTCTTGGTGGACGTCCGTTTGCGAGACGGGGAAAGATTAGGCGGAAGTGGGTAATTTTATATGGTGGCTCAGCGCGTTGTTCAAAGCGTTCCCGCGATGACGTCAAAGCTTGTGGTCAACAGCAAAGCGGATGTCTTGGGCTATGATGAAAAGAATTCACAAAAAGACAAAGGTTTACCGTGAGATTTGGTAGCATCGCATTCTTTCGGAGCACGGGCTGTGGCGTTCGACGCTTTGGTTTGAGGGCCTCCACTAGGAGCGAAATAATTCATCAAGTTAGGGCTACGAACAGGGGGTCAAAGCGCGCCGCTTACACGAACAATAGCGGTTTGTACAATATGCGTCCGACAGCGGCGAACGATGTGGCCTTGAAGCTTAAAAACTAGATGACTGGCATGGCCACTCACCGTGGCGGGAGAAGCGGTATAGTAATGCTACGAGAGCAACGTGTAAACGACAGGGTCAGACAGGTATACAGATTAACATACCTGTGTATGAGAGGTTGCAACCACCTATGTCTCTTCTCGGCCATAATACATGGATCGGTCGCTGGCTCGCCCCGGATTAAATCCATCCGAGTCGCTGTAGTACGAGTCGCGGCTACAGCTAACACACCGCCAAGTTAGCGAAAGCTGCCGCAAAGGCAGGACAAACAGCATTGATCCCAAGAAGCAACCATACTGCCCCCCATAGAGCCTGAGGCCCACACGTCGACAATTTCCTAACTACAGACACTGGTGGATGCCTGGCAGCAACTGAGGAAGTTGACCTGCGAAAAGAGAGTCGCCCCAAGCAGGCGCCGCGGCAACAGGCCGCCTCAGCGTTCAACAGGGCATCGGGATCATCCGGGTCAGTCCCCCGGCTTTCGGCATCCGCCGCCATCAGACCCAGGAAATGCAAGCGCCACACTTTTCGCCCCAACCACCATCCCGTCGCCTAGCTGCCTGCGATGAGCCGACGACTTTAACCAGCTTGTATATGCGCATCAAATTGAAGTATTTGTACAGAGGTAGGTGCTCCAGGTGCCTTTTCCATCGGGCGTGGTTTGTGTGTGGAAGGAGCATTTCCCATCGAGCGTTTTGTTCGCGTGGTCCGAACGCATCCCTATTCCCCAGGCAGTCAACCCGATGTGCCCACTCCATCGCACGGAAAAGAGAAGAGGTATTTGAATAAAAGGCATTGTCCGATATTCGAGGACTGACGTATGCATTTAGGAACCCGTCCCGGACGGGCGTGACTGTCCGTCGGTTGATCACCCGCTCTTTTTCTAGAATCTGTAAGCTTTAACCAAAGGCTCCGCAAAGAAAGCATAGTATCCCCGACGTTTTCGGCATGCTGGGCCCCGATCGTAAGCAAGGGGCACCATATGGTGACTCACTTCGTCCAATGTCCAACCCTGCTACCAGTGAATCTGTGAGTACTAATTCCTCCCGAACGGTCCCGCGGCGCCATGCTGATTTTGGATGTGGCACGTCTCCATACGCCAGTCTTGGGACTTCACTGACTGCAAGTGGATGGTGAGTACATTAGACTCCTGTACAGCATCCTGCATGATCACCTCTCAGTCTGGTTACCTCCAATGGGAGTTCTCTATTAGATTCCTGTGAACGAGTTGCAGAAATCAAAAGGAGCATCGCGGCTAGCGAAATGAGGATGAATATCGGACTGATATCACCCTCAGAACAGCCGAGATGAAGCTGTCAGTCAGAATTTTTCTAACCCGTGATTCTTCAATCATATCGTTTCCCTTGAACTGAATTGATTACATAGGCTTGCGACCACCATCGAATGCGGCTATAGTCTCATTTAAATGTGGTCCTCTATTGCCCACGCCTACCCTGGAACGATCGGACACTGCTCGCACCTCTGTCCATATGCAGTAGATTCCCGTGGTTGCACCTCATACAAGCCTTCTACAAACCTTCTAGCGTCGGTAGTTATACTCGCGCTGCGCACTGCCCAGTACTGAGCGCGCGTCAAGACGTTGATAGACGATGATGTCAGGCTCGACTACGCGATATGCTGTCCAACCCGTCGTCGATGTTTCACCACGCAGTGCATAACGCTCCCGGGCCTGGCATTCACCGGGATCGCCTTCAATACTATTCGAAGGTTGTTCCTTGGGGCATGTACCGCTGTAGACTTATGGCATTACTTGAGGTGGGTCGTGTTCAGTATTCGCAGCGATACGATTTGATTGGGCCTGTGCTATTCTTGCTTCAGCATCCGCTGCATAATAGCAAGGTTAGCGCACAAATGCGCTTCTATTTAACGAGAATCTCTTTCCCTGGATACCGCCGTTGGACCATAAGAGTGTGGTTCTCGTCATCAAGACCGCTCAGGGTCCGATTCTTGCGGTAACCGACGGGAAGCTGGTCTGGCACAATGAATGGAATGCGGAAGCATACGGCATCTGAGGTATCATGCAGGCAGGTACGGTCCCAACGTGCTCGGGTCTGACGCCTGCTGTCCACACGAGTTGGTGATGTCTTCCATAGCGTGCCCAGAGGGATGGCATGAACTTACGCACAGTCGTGCGACGGCATGTGATACCGTTCCTCTCCTGTGGGTTCATCTCCATTTGGTTGCTCGAGGAATCACTCTGGTTTACCATCGGAGTGCAGAAATGCCCGGTCATGGAGCACTGAATTGCTGAGAAGGCGAACATCAAATCAGGCATTCATTGGCTGGCGGTCCGGTGCGTCCCCGCGCTTCGCACCCCAAGTCTTCTATCCCGGGCTTCATTTCGTCTCGAGCATTGCATCGCGCTGGTGCAGTTCATAGACCTGTCGCCGGGAGACCTCGAACAGGCCCCTCACCCACATCATTGGGCAACAAAGGCAGCTCCTTCTCTTCTCCCGTGCTGCTAATAACTCGCATTGCCGCGGAGGAGGATGAGTTGCCTTATTCAGCTGAAGATGTACCACGGCTTTGTGGCACTTACGGTCGTCCTGCCCCCGGATATTGACGCACGAGGTTTTTACGTCCTGTGCGAGGCGATAAATTGGAAGGTTAGTTGAAGATTAGTTGGAGATCTATCCCAGATTGAGGATCGCAGTTGCGCGCGGCTTTTTTCAGGGTCATGTTGGTGCCTCCGTGCACGTAAAGGTGCCCATCCTGCACGGAGTGCCCATGCGTCGACATGCGTGTATGTGGTGAGGATCTGTGATTCCCTGCACCTCAGAGGCTGCGCGCCGGTATGTATGTCTCACATGCGCAGTCGAATACCGTTCGGAGGTCATTGGCTCTGCACCCTCCGTCGCCTGCCACAGCGGTCCCGTGACACTGCAGCTGTTCTTACTTCTCTGGACCCTGATCCGCTTGGGACCACATTCCCTGCAGTTCACTTGAATTCCCTTTCCTGCGGCGTTAGGCCATGACGGCGTTGTGGCGTTCGCCCAACGCCGATCAGGCCACCCCGCCTGGGAAGGCCCATTACTGGAAGGTTCCAGGTGCTGTGAACCACGACGATGTGTGGTTGACGTATGTGCAGGACATTCCTTTATTGAATCCACGCGAACTTCGAGATCCGGGGCTGTTGAGTGTGCTATCGCGGAGGAGTCGCTCAGTCTGCTCACGATACGCACACTTACAAAGACGGAGGCTATCTGACGTGAGAGATGCGGCGGAGCGCGCGGTCCTAGGGGGCTCCTGATCAGCCTGCGCGATGCGATTAGGTTGGTGTGTGTCATCTCGTCGCGAGCCTCGCGGGTGCTGAGGCGCAGTTTAGCCTGGGGGGCTGACGAGTACCCGATTTGCGTATGCTGTTTACCCTCGCCATTAATTTTTTCGGGCCGTCGGGTTTCACGGTCGCGCTTATTGCCGTCCACGTTTGCAGGAGCAGGCAACCTCCTTCTCCTTCTGTGGTTTGGGCCCAGCGCGTTCCCTGGCAACAAGGACACGACCCGCACACGGCTCCCAGTGCGCATGCAGCGCCTCCTCTGATACGGAAGTCGCCAGGTCAAAGCAAGACGCGGCAGCCCTCCTACGCCTGTCTGCAATACCAGAGCCGCATTGTATAGGCTGCACTTGGCCAGTTTAAGGAAGTGTGCGCCTGCTTCCTGTTCGGCAGCGAGGATTTGGACAGCCTTCGCGGGGACGGGTCGCGGCGCGCCACGCGCCTTTCGTGCCAGATTCAGTTTCCTAGAGGTGCGTGGCGTTAATGACGACTTACTTACATACAAATGTCTCATTTGCGTCAATTTCCGTAGGCCGCAGGGTTCTGGCGAACGGCCCCGAAAATTCTCCTTCATACTGAGAATGGGGCGGGGGATGGTGCGGTTTGGGTTGGACGCAAGTTATATGACTGTTAGTGACCGGAATTATGGGAGCCCGGTGAGTTGCAAGCAATTTCGTGCTTCTTCACTGAGTTATTACGTGCCTGCGGAGGCTTTGTTACCGTACGACGAATACAGGTCAGGTCTGTGCATAGCCCGAGAGTCATTGCGGCATCGATGATCATTCCAATTGCCTCGGCGCGGAGCGCAGCGGCACTTCTTGCGTTCGCTCGGCAGATGTCCGAAGGGCTGTGAAGTTCAGAGACATGGACGCTGCGGTGGACAGACAGTTGGGGTGATGCATGGGCGTGTGCGCATTCATGTAACATTTCAAACGCTTCCGGTTCTGGGAAACGGGTAAGCACGGATTCTGTGGGTCGGAATTCATCGAAAGCTGACGTTCTTGGTTCACCTCGGTAGCTGTGCTGCAGGCGTTGGACCTTCTGTGGTCCTGGCTGCCCCATGGTATTCATTTAGGTCCTTTCAGGCCTCGGCGTATACGCTCTCGCCAAGTGCGAGCTTCGCCGACTTCGTGGAGATCAGTCTCTGGATGCGGCCTATCGGACTTCCAGAACCGCCCGGCGGAGAAGCCCCTCGACTCGAGGTTCGAGGCCCGAGCAGCGACGCGCACAGCCCGCCCGCGGGAGATCGTGGTTCGCGTCCCTTCACGTACGACGTCGATGTCGGACACCGGGCATGTGCTCCCTTCTCCCGGGAGGGCTCACCGCCAGACGATGCAATTCCCCTTCTGTCCACTGCACAACCATCTTCGGGATCCGTTTCAGGCTGGAAGGCCGGAACCCCGCATCGCTTCTCGCTCCCGTCGCAGATGGATACTCACCCACGCCCTGCCACGCTTCACGCGGCACGGATTCGGAAAGGCCACCCGCCGCTGAGCCCCACTTGACCGTGTGGGCCCACGGCGTACGTCAAGCAGACTACCCGATGCCCCTGTTACACCCAGGGCCCGGGATGCAAATCGGAATTCCCTGTCGGTGGCCCGTTGGTTGTTCCTTTCTGCACCAATCTGTCGGTTGCCCGCTCTGATAATGTGAGGCCCTGGTGCAGGGTCCATGGCAGTCGTGCTGCATGGCTACGAAACACAGCCTGGGAGCAACGAAGCGTTAGCGAGTTCGCGAAGAGGGAAGTCTCGGACGCATGGGAATTCCATAGGTATCCCAAGATTCCTACTTACTACCATTAACGCGTGCGTGAGTACCGACATTGGTTTTCCGCGTCGAGAGATCAATGTCACTGATGGCTGAATTGTATCGGGATCCTAGGCCTACAAGCGGGGAGGTCCGCGGATGATCGTGCTCTCGGGCCTCGATACAGTAGGTAGCCGACCCAGAGCCGCCTGGGGCTGAGTTGCCGACGATACATTCCCATCGTCCCGTCCGATGTGCCCGCCGCCGGGCGCGTAAACCGGACAAAGGACGGGCACTCTCGTAATGAGGGAACGCGCCCATCGCGCACGCGACGCGAGCACTTATCTGCCTGGCAGACGACCACCGCGTGCAGGGACATTGGCAAGTCATTGACGCCGGTCGCACGAATGCGTGGGGGTCGGGCGGCCTAGCCCTGTGTTTTGAACGAATGTTTTGTTCACGACATATAGACGATGCAACGAGGGCTTGGCGCGCGGCCTCTACGCTGGATCTGTTTCTGATCGCCGGAGGGGCCTAACGGGCGTGTGACGGCGCATGTTATGTACCGTAACGTACATATGATGTGCGTAAGGTGGGCAAGCTGCGTTACATTCATTCGTTTTGCGTTTGGATATCGCCGGCAACTAACTCGCCCTCTTAGAGGGTCCCTCGCAGGATGCTGCGGACGGGTATGCCGCTGGTGCCGGCAGCTGTTTGCAGTTTTGGCTTCGTGGGCACGCGACAGTAAAAATTGAGCTGGGGCCCGCATGACGCTGAAAGTCAGGGTCGCGGGCTGCAGCGACACGGAAAAAGAAAGAGCGCAACAGACGAGAAGGAATTCGCCGGGCTAGATTATGCGAAGCCGTCGATGGGAGCACCTCGCCTGGACCGATAAACGTGATGGTATAGGACGCGAGCCAATCCCCATGATGGCTGTGTATGACGGTGGGAGCAGCCGTAAGCGGGTGACGGTAGGCCGGTCTCGTCTTGGCGAGGATGGATAAGGGAAGGGCTTGTGGAGAAGAAGGTAGACATCTGAAGCGGTTCTGTCTTCTGGGGACTTAGAAGCAGAGCTTTGCGGGCGACACATACGGTGTTCATGTCAGAGGAAGTGCGTCTGGCTAAGAGGCCGAAGGATCCGGCCTGCAGGATGCACATTGCAGGGGCGGCGGGATTCGAGAAGATCAAGCTGCATTGCGCGTCATTCGCTGACTTGGCGGCAGTTGTGCTCCATGCGTGTCAATCAGGTCAGCGGCCTGTCCAAGACATGCCGATGCAACCGCAAGGTGAGTGCCAGTTGTATCTCAGGTGCGGGGTGGTGATTGGGATGTTTCGAAGCAGGCATGACAAGCCAGTCCGGGGCAAGCAAAAGCAGGGGAATCTGCCTACCGGATCGATCGAGTCAGCGCTGTGGCGCCTGCGGGAGGCGATTCGTGGGCGATCATCTCTCTTTGTGCGCCTGTTTTCTTTGCTTCGTCTGTTGCCGTTCGGCGTTACCGTCGAGCGCGTTCTCCAGTCCAAGTCTCCCGCTCTTTCTCCGTCGCATGCCCGTCTCGTAAACCATCGCCAACCGAGCACATCTCCCACTGCGGACGCTCACCAGCACACGCCGACCCCTTCCTGTCCGGTGCGGCCACAATGTTGACAGCAGGGGTGATGATGTCCAAGCAAGATGCGAAGCTGCACATAAGTAAGGACACATCTCCGACGAATGTCCTGTGAGACGTAGCAGCACCATCTGTCTGTTTTCCCTTCAGGCAGTCATTCTATCGGCGACACTGTCGGGTCTTCCCGTTCATATATTCCGTTTGATACCCGCTCTCTGACTGGCTCTCTGGCTTTGCCCCTTCCCCTCCCTTGGAACGGCAACCTTCTCCCTTCACCGCTGCCAGACGGCGTGCCCCCTCCACGCGAGCTCCTCGGACCTTGTTAATCCAATTCCAGAGCTAGAGTCTGAGCCTCGTCTCCCCGCGCTCACGCTCCCCTTCTTGGCGAGAAGCACACAGTCCGTGGCACGCTCACGAACCGAAGCCGTCAGCGAGAACCCGGCCCACGCCTCACCCCGTCCCCTTCCTCCTTTCTTCTCTTCTCCTTGAATCTACATCCTCTTTTGGCCGTTCTCACACCCCGCGTCTTCCCTCCGGCGGATATATACTGCACAGGCTCTGCTGCCCACCTTCGCCTAGCTCACTCCCTGACCTCATCCCCTCCCCTTGCTCCGTACCGCCACCGCCGCTGCCGCTTTCCCGTTCTGCCCGGTTGCTCTAGGTCAGGCTGATCTCCACCGAACTGTCGCACTCAAGGCCGACGGGTCCTCGCCACCACAACGATTTCTCCACCACTCCCGCCACTGACGTGCAGCAAGACGCGCATCGCCGCTGCGCTCTGCATACTCCCCACGCTCGCTGCCATGTCCTCCGCGTTCGATGACAAAAGCCTTGCGGCGATCCCCGCGGATGCCGCGCCACCGCTTGTGAAGATCGCTGCGCTCCTCGCGACAGGGTACGCCGTACACCGGTCGCTCTCGCCGCCGAATCCGCCCCCGGCCCCGAAGACATGCATCGACAACCGGACGCTTTTTGAGCGAGCGATCCGTCATGTCACGTTCTGTACTAAGGTTAGTGTTCAATACGATGTTGCACTCCTGCCGCAAGACACGACCGCAAGCACGCCTCGGGTGGCCTCGCGCGGTGCCGTGCTATTGCATTCCCTGCCAGTCCAGTTCATCGTCCGGACATGGACGAATGCCTGAACTGCAAGCGGCTCGGAACACGCGGCGTGCGGCGTGCGGTTCTTGTCCCGTGGCAATGGCACGGACAGACTGGCGGCAGATCGCTGTGCCACCCTAGAGCCTTTCTGATTTGTGCGAGAGAATTCTGGATGGGGGACCAGTATCCCAGGGAGGGGAATTCGCATCTGCACCCGCGGCCGCGAGGCTCCCCTGGCGCTCGCGGCGGACTCGTGAATCGTCTGGGAAGCCAACTTTGTTCCGTGTTGTGCAACGTCGCTGACTCCCATTGCCTTTTTCCGTGTCGCGTTTTCTGTTTTCCGTGTGGTCGCGCTGCCGCATTGCTTCTGGCCGGGCGCGCGGCAAATCAAAGATGATGACTTGGGCGTTCGTCCTCGCCGACGCGCTCGTGACCCTCCACCTCGCCTTCCCCTCGTCCCTCACCCGCCCCTTCGCCGCGGCTCTCCTCCCCGCGGGGACCGGGGTCTTCCCCGACGGCCTCGCATCATCATCCTCAACAACAACACCATCAACACCGGCAGACGCCCTTCTCAGGCCGTCCCTACTGCTGCTACTCGGCTCAGTGGTCGTGTCGTGCGGCGCGGTACTACGGCTGGCATGTTTCCGTGCCCTTGGGGCACTGTTCACGTTCGAGATCACAATATCCCCCGACCACACCCTCGTCACCGTTGGACCGTATTCGCACGTACGACACCCGAGCTACACAGGTGTGTACGCCCTCCTGCTGGGCTCAAGCGCAGTCATGCTCGCGCCCGGCGCGTGGTTGCGGGAGGCGTGGCTCGTGCCCAGTGCATGCGCCGCGCTCAGAGGGCTGGTGGGGATGGCAGAGGAGCTTGGGCTGGAGCGGAGAGAAGATGTGGGGGCAGGGGAGGGATCATGTTTGGGGCGGCCGGGCGCGGTGGGTACGGTTCTTGCGTGGGCGTTCGTGCTGTTCTGGACGACGAAGGTCACGTATGCGCTCAAGGGCACGAACAAGCGCGTCCTGACCGAGGACCGCGAGCTCCACCGGGTGTTTGGGTCGAGATGGGAGGGGTGGGCGGATCGTGTCAGGTGGAGGTTGGTGCCGTGGGTGTACTGAGGACTGTTTGCGGGCTTCGGGTCGAGCTGGGAGAGCTCTGCGTCCGCATAGCGGCGCATCGTGCACTGGCGCCCCGCGCGCCTTCAAAATCGGTTTGGGGAGAGGAGGGTAGGCCGGATAGGAGGTCGCGTGACCATAGAGGCATATTGGGACCTGGCTTCGGCTCGATGTATCGCCGCTCGCATCCTCGTCATAGTCGTCGCATTGTCTGCATTGTTTTTGCATCCCGGCTTGTCTGCATCATCACACTTGTATATCGCATTCTGGTTTCAGCTGTCGCCATACCTTATGCATTACATACGTATTGTAGCCCTGCTCTCGCACCGTCGGCCTCTCCACATGACGCTGGTTGGTTCTGGTAGTGTTGGCGTGCCGCCTGTCATTTGTACAGTATCTGGGGTACTTGGAGACATGGGATAGCTCTTTGGAGAAGGCTTGTACATGTACTCGTTCAAGGCAAGTCCCCTGTCAAGGTGGGTTCTGAGTTGACTAGAACTCTATGTCAGGGTACTAGGGAGGGAGGGGAAGGTGGATAGCCAGGGAAGGGGATAGGTAGCACACATACGACAGATCAAAAAGGTACGCATAGAAGACTGAGGCCGTGACTTCACGACGACACAAATTCGAAGATTCCAAGGTCTAGGCCACCGAAGAAAGTCATCAGCTCCGAGGCTGGAGGGACGATAACAGCAAACAAGACATACCTGGCGTGAATTGCCCATCGCCGAGGACCTAGACGTAAGAGAATCTGAGGGTGAGAACGAAAGCAGGATGTAGAAAGGGACAAAAACAGACCAAGGAAGCGATTCACCATTCAAGACATCCACCAACGTCGATAGCCAACCGATAAATTACGTGAGAGAGAGTCGAGGCGAAGTCGAGGGAGCGAAACGAAGCGTGCGGGACAGCTGAACAGCTGAGAATATGCTGTATCAGTTGAAGCACGAAGAAAGAAAAAGCACAGGGACGAACGTTCGCAGCAAATCCACTGGACAACACTCATCCAAGCCCCAACGACCATAGATAGACGAGGCGAGATGAGAACTGGGGAGAAGGGACAGACGGGTGACGATAGCTACAAGAATCGATTCCAGGTCGTGGCGGCCTGTGTTTAGAACGTGGTGAGGAAGAAGACGGCGGTGGGGTAATAGCCCTTGACCTCGTCGATGACGAAGTACGCCGGTGTGCCAAACGCGACGTGGCTGCACATGCCCAAAGGCATACCAGAGTGCAAGAACGCCACCAACTTACCCTCGGCGTTGACGATAGCAGCCCCGGAATCGCGCTTGTCCGAGAAGTTCTTGTGGCCAGCGAGGTTGAAGAAGGCGCACTCCCAGGACGATCACTCGAGATCGGAGCACGTATAAGCCTCGAGCTCCGAGTACTGCGCGAAGGAGAGGTCCGTCTTCTGCCCAAACTTGGCGACGACGTAGCCAGGATTGCCACGGTCGTCCTGGAAGTAAGGGTTTGCGAGGGCAGTGGCGTTGAGATAGCCTCTGACTTGGAAGAGGTGATTGGCGGGGTACTCGAAGACGGGAGGGACGTTGGAGTAGAAGATATGGTTGACCTCGTCGCGCCCGAACTTGCCGGCTGAATAAGAGAACGAAAATGGGGTCTCGGTCAGACGAGCAAGAAAGAAAAGCGAAGAAAAAGACAACGCACCAAGGTACATAAAGTTGCCCTTGAAGTACTCCTCGAACTTGTCCCTATCGAGCTCGAAGGTCGCGATATCGCGAGTATAGCGGCGGGTATCGACGTCGTTGCGAATGGCGTGGACCCAGTCGAGGTGGCCCATGACGCGACGGTAGGCGTCACTCCAGCTGGACTTGACGATGGAGAGGAACTTCTCCAGCCTGCCGACGTCGCGTCCTGCATCTCGAGCTTCATCGCCCTCTCCGCCTCGTCCACCTCGTCCGGATCCTTCGACTTCGAGTCCGCCTCCACCCGCACAAGCTGCTCGGCGTAGAGCTTAGCATCCCCAAGCTTCTTCGCAATGAAGGCGTTTGTATCGTCGATAACCTGCTGGAAGCGACGACTGCCACAGTTGCCGATGTACTTCTTTGGATCCCCAGAGCGCCCGCTGAACTCGTAGTCGGCGTGGATATCGTGAGAGGCGACGTGCTTATTCGTGAAACCGTAGACGTGCTCCTCCCCCTTCTTGTCCTTGAGGACGTGGAAGCACAGGCCAAGGGTGCCCTGCCCGTCCTCCCCGTCCCTGTTCCGCTTCTGCGGTGCGAGAGAGATGCCGAGGATGGCGCACATGCAGCGACGGATGTAAGCCGTTGGGTCCGTGTCGTCAACGACCTTCATTATCGGCGGAGAGCCAGCCAAGCGCTCGAGCTTGCCCTCGATCCAGTAGACGGCAATGCCGCCGATGCCGTGGTTGGTGAAGATGGAAATGATATCGGCATTGACGTCACGGCACGAGGTCTCGGCCGTGGATTCGGGGAAAACGGAGATGAAGAGAGTGACGTGCTCGTCCATCACCTCCTGCCCGTCCGTCGTAGAGGCAAAACGAACCGGGATCATCGAGGAGACTTTGACGCCACGAGCTGGCTCGGCGAGGAGGGTGAGGACGTCGGGGGTGACAGTGGACTTCCAGAACTCGTTGTTGAGGACGGAGTGCTTCCTGACTCCGTAGATGCTCTTGGTCGGGATGGCGGTGTGCCGTCCCGGGGGAATGACGAAGGGACGCAGATCGACGTTAGAACGGTGGAGAAGATGGGGATGATCAGGGGAGGATATCCCGGTCAAGAAGAGGGCCTTCTCCCGGGGCGAGACGAGGCCCTGCTCGCCGGGCACTGTGGAGGCGCTCGAGGTACTCGAAGCGATGCTGAAAGTGGGAGAGATCGGAGAGACCGGGGAGGCAGGATCGCTCCGGAACTTGATTTGCATATGCAGGCAATCGATTTGACCGACAGTCAGCCCTGTGAAGTAAACGGCGTTCTGTAAGTGCGCTATTGACACCCGAAACACAATCTCACACTGAAGGTAGTTGGGATCCTCTTAACGGTCCTAACCATTTCGGCCACAGGCTCCAAGGCATCTGCGAGAGGGACGGTCAGTCGGCAATTTTTACGACAAGTTGACGAAGAGACTTACTCTCTCCGAGGAAGCCCAAGCGACCAATTTCCGCATCGGAGAGGGAGACAACTACAGAAAAAGGGAAAACGTTGGTCAGTGGAACAAACGAAG
Source organism: Ganoderma meredithae (assembly GCA_022814645.1). Lineage (NCBI taxonomy): Eukaryota > Fungi > Basidiomycota > Agaricomycetes > Polyporales > Polyporaceae > Ganoderma > Ganoderma meredithae. Next base: position 96,458 of record JAKLMY010000054.1, on the reverse strand, counting down.
AGAAAGCAGCTGCAGTCCTCACTCTTTTCGTCGTAGGCCATTTCGTAGCGCTGTGTTAACAGTAGAGAAGATAATAAACGAGTTTGTACAGACGAGAGGTTTCGATGCGAGTTGGTTTATGAGAGGAGGAGGGGGTAGTCAGCCGCACAAGTTTCTATAGCCCAAAGACGAATGACGCACGCTGTGAATACGAGCGCCTTCGCTCATGGTGGCCCGCGATTATCCCTCGTAGGATATCAGTATGGTAGATGTATCCGATAGGTTGGATCAACCTAGCTCGGATGCATCTGCTGAGTTTCCTGCGGTGGCGAGCCTTGTCCGAGTCTTCATTCAGAGGCTGAGCGCGTCGTGACTGCCGTGGCGATGGCAGACGGCGCTTTCAGTTCAAAAAGGCAGCTTAAGCGCGATGGTGCACAGCGTGGGAACCTGTGGGAACACAAAATGGTGGAGTCCCGAGCAAACCCAAATACCGCCTCACCTCTCCCAACCCTCACCTTCTCGAGCCATACTTCCAAGATTCTGGTGGTAAGTTATACATACTGCTTACCCCCAAGGAGGTGCTGAGACAATATTTCCATGATTTCAGATTGCAGCGATATTGAAAAACGAAAAAGAAAACCAGCCGCAGCGCCACAATCCCCGAAATAAGTGCGTGGTGGTGGTTGAGACTTCAGCACGATGTCCGCTTACGCTTTCGCTTCCAAGTGCCCTACAGTCCCTCTTCTCCGCACGTCTCCACGCCTCGTACCCTCAGTCTGATCGAATGCCTGCCAGTGGAGCTCCTTGTCGACGTCTTTATCCAGTCTCGGTCGACTCCCAAGGTCAGCACAGACCACGGTCCGTTTGACGACACAATAGCACAATGCCAGCGCAAGGTTCCCAACTGGGCTCCTCTCATGTCTGTTTGCCACCGCTTCTGCGACGTCATCATTGCCACGCCGTCCATGTGGTATCGCATTCCTGTCACCAAGAACCTAGGCGAGCTTCGACGCCGTCTCAAACGGTCAGGAGAACACCCCTTGGACCTCTTATTGAATGACTCGTGCAACGACTCCGCTGTATCGATTCTCCTGCGACACGTTAACAGAATCCGCACGATCGCCACCGCTCCCAGTTTCGGGCCCCACAGCGTCCGAGCCTTAGTACCGATTTTCAAGGCTGCACTCCCTATACTTGAAGAAGTGTACATCCTACCAAAGATGAACGGGCTTCGGCATGATCGGAGCTGGATCAGTGGAACCAACCTTGCGCTGCACAAGGCTCTGCATCCACGGGTGAAGAGGCTCTCTGCCGATCGTGACATACTCCCGCCACCGGAATCGACGTTCTGGTCTTTGCAGCTTGTTCACTTGGACTTGCTTTCTCAAGAGGTGACGATAGAGCGTCGCAACGACATCTTGAAAATTCTCAGGGCTACTCCTGTCCTTGAGTCGCTGACGATCACTTTCCCGCACACTCTTCCTGTGGATGATGACGTCGCGCATCTGCTCGGCTTTGCTCAGGCACCACCTAGTCCCCAAGGTCAACATGCGTTTGCAGCCCACCTTGACACCCCGACGCTTATGCCGTGTCTCCGCGCCCTCAAGCTTTCCGGCCCCATCACACACTGCAAGGCCATTCTGCACGCGTTCGACATGCCCGCACTCGACAAACTCTTCATCAACACGTCCCCGGGCGTCATGGACCTGAACGGCTCCATTGTCGACATGTTCCCCGCGCGGCTCCGCCGGCTCCTCGCGCAGCACACGCGCCTGCACATCCACGCAATGCCCGACGGTGGCGGGTTCCGGCTGGGCGACTGCCTCTGCGACACGGGCCGCGTCTCGTCGGACCGCTTCTACCTGCGCGTGCAGAGCTTCCGGTGGGGGCTCACGATCGCGTCGCCGTTGCGTCTGCTGCGGTCCATCTTCGCGGACGCGCGGCTTGAGCGGCTAGAGGTGAGCTACTTCGTGCGCGAGGCGGGCGGGGAGAGCTTGGCCCGGTGGCGCGAGGTGCTGCAGACGTTCGGCGGACTGAAGAGGATTACGCTGCGCGGGAACGATAGGCGGGCTGGAGGCACGATGGCGAGCGATATCAGGGCGCTGCAAGAAGAGGGGATGAGCCCCGCCTTGGTGTTGTTGGACGAGAATACAGACTGGTAGAGAGGCTGGACGCACTGTGGTGCACATCACGTTTGCTTGGAGGCTCTTGGTGAATGCGTACGTATTTACCGCCGATCCAGGGACAGTTGTTCATGTGAAGGACGTCGATCAATGCAGGTAGGGGTGCTCCTGATTCGCTCCTTATTTGTTCCTCCTGAATGCATGCAGATTTGGACAAGGATTACAAGTGAGGATAGGTGGATATAAAGTCGTTTCTACTTAGCTGGAAGCGTAGTCATCCATATCGACGGCGCGCAATCGAAGTGTTTCTGACATCTTCAAAAATGTGTTCAAGTGACCCCTGTCCTTGAATTGCTGCCACTAACTACCAGTTCATCTAGCTCATCATAATATCAATTTCGCGGCGCGCCCGGTCGATCGGTGAAAGGGGTTGGCAGAATGGCCCAATTCGTGACTGCGGGACTTTGCTCCGGCTATGTCATCTCGAAAGCTGTCTTCAACCTACACCTCCACAAACAGGTTTTTCACTCTATCTGTGCGGATGTTTTATCGTTCATGGTCACGAGAAAGCTAACAGGTGGCTAAGAACACAGGTGATTAGCATCCCTGTGGTTATGCACGCACGGTCGCGTTCCCATTTATGACTCGCTGCAGTAAGTATTCCCTCCAGAGCATCGTGCGTTTGCTTACCAAAATCTGCACCGTCTGTCCCTTGCATTTTAGACTAGGGTTTTCGGGGCCATGGCCAGTCCAATCGAAGACCTCCCAGTGGAGCTGCTCATTGACATTTTCCCAAGTATCAAGTCCCAAGGGACAAGCATGACAAGAGCCCCTTCGAAAACGTTGTAGAATATTGTCAACGACCCGTAAGAAACTGGGCCCCCCTCATGTTGGTCTGTCGCCGCTTCCATGCCGTTATTCTCAACAGCACTAGCTTTTGGTCCCGTCTTCCTGTCACGAAAAATCTCACAGCGCTTCAACAACGCCTTCTCCGCCCCAAGATTCTCCTCTACTGGACTTGTTATTCAACGGCCTGTGCAAGTTTGCCATTCCCTTTGTTCTTCCCCATACTCTTCGAATCTGGTCGATCATCACCACTCCTAAGTTCCACGTCGATTCGCTGCCCTCTTTACTTCCCCTCCTCAGACTTCCCCTTCCGACACTCAAACGCGTCTACATTGTCCCTACGATGAGCCTCGCTTTCGACTCCCAATAAGGGCATAAGCTTAGAGATGTCGGCTCCATTCTCAACGAAATGTCACACCCTCATCTGATGGCGGTTGCCTCCTGTTGTCTTATACTTCCACCGAGAGAGTCAGGTCTTTGGTCTCAGCATCTGATTCACCTGGATATACGTGCTCAACACGGTTCTATTGGCGCAGAACATCGGGACGACATCTTGGCTATCCTGAGGGCAACCCCGAGGTTTGGAAATTCTCGGCCTTACGTTCCTCCAGCATGCTCTACCTCACGTTTTCCATGCCCATATGATTGGCAACGTGCCCGTCTCCTTCTCCAACAATCCTCCTTGCAAACTAGCTCGGTTGGCGCACCTCCGCATTCTCACACTCTCTGAACCGGCTTGACTCATAGGACCTGTGCTCCAGGACATCGATACTCCGTCGCTTGAACGACTCTACATCGACACAACAGCCTACCCCCGTTCGGACACGAGGGACACGACCCCAGCCATGTTTCCCGAGCGGCTCTGTCGCATCCTGGGCAAGCACACTCGGCTGCACATCCACGCGGCGCCGTCGGACAAGAGGGGCTTCTGAGTCAGGGACTGCCAGTGCGAGGCGGGGCGCGTGTCGGCGGACATGCCTGCGTGCGCAGAACGATTGTTGGCTCTACGGCGCGACAAATGTACTGTGTCGCGTTTTAAAAAGAGTCCCGCCTGGATACGCTGGAGGTGAGCTACTTAAAGCAGCATAGGTGGGATTTTTATGGGGTGTGGAAGCCCGTACTGGAGACGTTCCCCGTGCTGAAGAAGCTGACGCTCAGCTGGAACGATCAGGCGTCTGGCGCTGTGATGCGCTCCAGTAGCGGAGAACGCGGCATGGTAAGGAGGCATCAAGGTCATCTCAATTCCGACTTGGTTCGATTGAAGTTGTGTACATGTGCGTTTTCCCCACCTGGCCACATGAGGTTATCTGACGTTGACGTGAATAGAGTCTTCCTTCGCTGTAAGCTAGTCGCGGAATCGGTACCTATTCTTATTCAGGAGCCACAGGTCTGAGGTGCTTGGCTCGTCTTCTCCAACGACCACCTTGTGACACGGGCACTCGATGGTGTCACCACTGTTCACTGTGATTCCCCTTCAGTTCACACAATTCTCCCGTTGAGTTACCGACATGGTCGTATAGACGTTCAATCTTTGCTCCTCCCTTGTACCTACGTTCTCATCCACGCCACTTCGGGCGGTGCAATCTGTCGAGACCCAGGTTGACTGACCACGCAAATGGTCAACATTGTATTCGATCACCGTCGTGGGAATCAGGGGGGGCCGAGTATTTCCGTCAAGGCGTAGCCACCCGCCTACCGTCAAGCTAATCCCCGACCACCAACACTGGCTCAAGACGCTTCCTAGACTGGCAAAGGTGCAGTGCTGTAACTAATCTTAGTTAGTACATGGCTCGCGGTTATAAATGCTAACTGAGGGTAGAAAATCAGATCGTCACCACCCATCTCACTGACCAGTGGCCCGCGCCACTACTCAGCTTCCCTGAGCAGCACTAACTGAACATTCCTGCTCAGTACGTATCTGTTGTAGGAATTCGTGATTGTCCTACTGATAATTATGTCCATGCGTCAGCACAGCCTGGGTGGACATGAGCAGCCGGATCGAAAACGTTCCCGTAGAGCTCCTTGTCGATATCTTGGTCGAGTCCCAGATCCCGAGAACCATTCCGGACAAGGGTCAGTTCTAAGGTGTCATAGAAGAATGGCAACGCCCTGCGACTAACTGGACCTCACTCATGCGGGTCTATCGCCGCTTCCACAATGTCATCATCGACACCCCCAGCTTGTGGTCTCGCATTTCCGTCACCAGTAACCTTGTAGCCCTTCAAGAGCGCTTGTCTCACTCTCGCAATTCCCGTCTGCATCTATTATTCAGCGGCCCATGCGAGTCTGCGCTGCCCTTCATCCTCCCGCGCACTCTCCGGATCCGCGCCATCGTCACCACTCCACGGTTCCACATCGACTCGCTGACCCCTCTAATCCCTCTCCTAAAACACTCTCTCCCTGCCCTGGAGCGGGTTCATCTCGACACAAGGATGAAAACCCTTCGCGGTTTTGTCGACCGACAAAAACTAGAAGAAGTCGGTCCCGTTCTGGACGAAACGTTACATCCTCGAGTGACTGCGGTCACATTCCCCCGGCTTCTACTCTCTCCGAAAGGGTCAGCCTTCTGATCACAAAAGCTCTTGCACCTCAATATTCGGGCCAACTACGGTATCGTCAGTGTCATCGACCGAGATGATATCCTGGCCTTCCTGAGGTCGACGCCGCAGCTGGAATCTCTCGCCATCATATTCCCCGAGCTCTCTGCCGCACCCAACTTCAATCTACAGATGCTCGGCGTCATGCCGGCAGTCTTCATGGGCGTATCTCGCTCTGAATCAGCGCCGTCATTGCGTCTTCGCGTCCTCACGCTCCTCGGGCCCGCCTGGCTCACGGGCCCTGTGCTTCATGGGCTCGACACGCCGTCCCTGGAGAAACTCTTCGTCAGCACCACGACTCACCCCCACCCCGATAACGCGACGGGCGCTGTCGTGACCATGTTCCCCTCGAGGCTTCGCCCCCTGTTCTCCCAGCATAATCGGCTCCACATCCACGCTGGGATGCGCGGCAACGGCTTCCGCTTGGGGGACTGCCAGTGCAATGCCGGATGGATATCGTCTAATCGACTGTACCTTCGCGTCCATACGACGCGGGAACATCACTGGTTCCCTTTATTCGTGCTGTCTCGCCTATTTAAGGAGGCAGCGCTGGACACTCTGGAACTCAGCTACTTCAGAGAGGTTCTGCCAGAGGAGTGTTGGGGCTGGGTGTTGGAGACGTTCCCGGGGTTGCGGAAGTTGAGGCTGTTTAACAACGAGAAGCAGTTCGGGGAGACCATCCTCGCTGAGATCGAGGCATTGAAGGAGGGCGGCTTGAACCCGAACATGGAGGTGGAGGTTGAGAGTGCGCCGTGGTAGACAAGGTACTCAGTGCCGGAAGGAACGGTTCCGGGGATGGGCTAGTTCCGACTCGGTGCGCTTTCGGAGTGGTTCTCTGTAAACGGTCTCGTGATACCCTAACAGCAATGCCATATAGAAATCTCTCGCTATGATACGCGTGGATTCGGACTATTTTAAGAAACCCTAGGACTTGCATGGTACTTACAGCAAGTTAGTCCTGGCCTGTACTTCGGTCGTCGCTGAGTCGAGTGAACTTTAACACTGCGCCTCCATTCCCTTCGCCCGACTCTGGCCGTCTGATAACCATGACAGCGATATCCCACAGCCTTGGCCAGCCCCACAATTGGCGACCCAATCCCTTTGTCCCATGTGCCACTCGGACGTTCGGCACATTCCGTGAAAGAGAATGGCATCCACAAAGCGTTCAGCGCTCCGTGTTTGGCCAAGCCGGCCAATGTCTCAGTCTCTAGGCCTCGCCGATCTCAAGCTCCCAACCGTGAGCCAGGGACGTGCTTTGTAAATGAAGGTCATTGTTTTCCTCCCATGCTATCGCTTCACGTCTTTTGAAACAATGAGTACGCCCACCACTATTGCGCCGACCACACTTCGTGTGCAAAACGTCCAGTCCATGGGCTCCTCCATATAAGCATTGCGGAGCTGTGCATTGCCCACCTAGTCCTGAACACCGCCTCCCCGTGCACTGTCGTCGTCGATCACTCTCGATCCTTCTATAGTTATAATGGATGTATATTGGCGACCCCTTTCTCCCCCTATCATCCCACCTGAACACGCGTAGTATGTCCAATAGAATCATGCATGACCTAATGCACACCTAACGTTCAACTCTTGCTCTTTCAGCTATAGTAGAGAAGACGTTCGCAATGCGTCGCGATGCCCCCCCAATATCGTAGCTGCTGGCAGCTACTGGAGGTGAGCGAATTTCCGAGGCTCGCTACGCTCATACGATAAGTCTAACCCGCCGTGCATAGACCGGTATCACCGCCACCACTTTGCGTAGACCCGAAGGAGGTCGACCCCGGTTACGGTTTTCCGAAGACGGAAGAAGAGCGCGCATACTACCCGCTCACTTTGGACTACCTGTCCGATCCAGAGCCAGCAGAGTCCAAGTCGTCGAGCAGCCGTGCATCGTCGGCGACACCATCCTGCTCGGACGTCGAGAACGTCCCGATACTCCCCACATCATCCGCTCCTGCTCTACCATACCCAAAGAAGACGCGGACTCCCCCACCTCCAAAGAAGAAGCGGACGCCTTCGAACCACCCTTGGAAGAAGAAGAAGAAGACGGGCGCGGGTGGATGGGGCAGGGAGCTCCAGACGTGCAAGACGTGTGGGACGGTTGTGCAAGTACGCCAGATGCTCCGTCACCAGCAGCACAAGCACCCGAAACCTGGACAGTCCGTCCCAGAGGAGGAGAGGACGTGCACATTTTGTGGTCAGGTGTTCTCGCGCATCGACGCCATGAAGCGGCATAAGAGGAACTGTACTGCACAACGTCTGTAACGCTTCCAGATCCTGTATTATTAGTCGGCTGGGCCTCTCTCTTGCCTTTGCCTTGTATACTTTGGTTCGCTTTCGCAGGTACATCTTTGTTTTCGTAGTTTTCCTATGTCGCCCCAGTGCTAGTTAAATGAAGTTCGAGTCGATTGAACTGATGACAAGTAGTAGCAGTTCCTGTCAGATAGTACTTACTACTAGTAGCCCGAGTAACCGATGCCGCACCGACGTGTTTACGTTGTATATGGTGCACGACAAGAAAAAAATTGGCCGATACCGGCCACTGGAACCGAAAATCTCGCGATACGGTTTAGAGAGAGATTGTTCAAGCTTTCAAGTAAGACTTCAGTGCCAATGGCCATCGTTATGATGAGGCCTTCGCTCCCGCCACATTTCTATTTCTCAATGTTTGGTCCTGTCGGGGATTGCCGTGGCCCAGGCCCAGGTTCAAGGAAACGCCTGCACGCATCCCTTGACCATTCTCCATGATAACAAAGCTTTTTGCTTCTCGTCAAGCCGACAAGCTACATTGAATTCTTTTGAAAGGATGCATAAATTTCCTCGAAGGCTTCACTATGTCTATAGTCAATGGTTGGCTCCGATGTCCTTCGAGCCACTGGTGTCAAACCGCAATTGAATTTAGTCCACATCGCAGGCGATATTATCTCGGGCTTGGTGCGTTTATCTCTTCGTCTTTCTGTCGCATGAACAGACAAATATGAAGCCGTCTAAAAGTGCCCAATAACTCACCTTTGTTTGAGCATTATTCCGACCATTGTACCTTTGAGGGTTCTCTTTCTTCGAGTGCCACTGATCTGGCGTGGCCAATGTTCATGCATTTGTTAAAGAGCCCATCTGCGACACTGAGCGAGATTACTATATATATAGGTGGGGGTGGGCCCCATCGTCTTCACCAACTACTCGTCCTTCTGCCTCATGCTATCCCCAGAACGATTTCTACAGCCTGAACAGCCTGATAAGGCAGTCGCTGAAGCCCTATGGTCCATCGCATCGGTATGTTTTCTTCCCATAAAGCTGCGTCCAGAATTATACTCATATGTTTTGGATATGTAGCCTCCCCGGGACGGTTGCGCCCTCCCTTATGAGGCCATCGGCACATACGGTCACTTCACAGGCTGTCGTGGTGTCTCCGAGTCCACTGTTCTCTGTGAGTAAACACCTCACCCCCCATACCCTCTTTGCGATCGCGTTATGGACGGCACGGCTTCAGTCTCATCATCTACCTCCAGTGACATGCGTCCAGCATTCCGAGGAGTCCTCGAGCGGAACGAGGGATCTTTATCACTAGTGGGACAGGCGAGCCCATCCCGCACCTAGGGCGACTATGTGGTGACACAAGGCTACCAGGGCGGTGGAGGAGCCTCTTTGCCGGGGCTCCACGCGTTCAGCCTTCCTTCTGGATCGGCACTGTCAGATCATGTATGTGGACTATATTCAGTCACCTATTCGGACCCATCCCTCCACGAACTCACATAACACAACTAGCGATGCACCCCAACCACACTCGTCGTCTGCTCACACGGTACTTCCCTGCTTCCAAACGGATACCTCACCTGTAGTATTCTCCCACCTCCTCCCTCGCGATTCACGATCAACATTCACGCTCCCATCCGTAAGCGTGCTCTGTTATCGAGCACTGGGAACTTTGCATTGACCATGTCTCCCTCTGCGCATCCAATCATGTCGAACGCTCCCCACAGGAAGGCGAGGTGGTTCATTTCCGGCGGGAAGCCTCCTAAACCCAAAGAGAAGACGCCGAATCCCGAAGAAGACGTCCCAACCACAGCGGCGACGCGATGGTCCGCAGCACCGCGCGGGGATGCGTGTCACTCGGAACAGGATGGGCCACGTGAGGTGTCTGCGGAACGCGTTCATGGCCCGCCTCGTCCGACGGGGCAATCATAGAGTTCTCGGCGGGCTCTCCAGACGACGACAAAACGAGGTCAACTTCGTAGGCAACACCCTTGCAGACACGGAGGGGCTGAAGCGGATTCTGGACGCGCGGGGCGTCCCTTTCCCCATCCTCCGGCCCTCATGCCTGACAACACGGGCAAGCAGGGCCACCGCGCTTAGCACGTCAGGACCCACGAAGTCTGCTGCAAGCAAGGCTGCGGGAAGAGCGCGCGGGAAGAGAGTCGTACGTCGAGACGCATGGACTGACTGGTGACGCGTGACTGCGCGATGTGGCGGGCCGACCCATCTCTTCATCGTCTCTCTCCCACTACAGTACTTAGTGACGGCCCCTGCCCAGCGCTCCGTCGCTATCTGGTTCGTCTACGCGCAGCAACCGCCCACGACCTCCGAATCCGACGACGCTGGAAGTGTCCATGGCCCTCGGAGCAGGGCTGGCGGCGTAGAGCACCTAAGGTGAGCATGCGCCTGCAGTTGTCTGTCGCTCTCTGCGTCGTAAACACGGCTAACCCCGCCGCTTCGCAGCCTATGGACATGTTCCCTTTATCCGAGAAGGCCTCGCTGTTTTTATACCACGCCCAGGCTCTCCCGCCAGAAAGGAGCAAAGGTGACGGGCATCGGAAAGACAGGGAGGAGGAAGGGTTCTGCCGGCGAGTCGCCCCAACCAACCTCATCCGCTCTATAGCATGAGGTATTTAACATGCTGGCGATGGGGATGATTCACTTGGAGTCGGGTTAGGAAGTATTGTCGTTGTACCGATCTCGGAACATTGGATCGGATCGCGATTTTAAACATGTTGAAACATTTTCTGTCTCGCGGCTCAGGACCGCCAGTGTGCCTACGTCGGGACATGCGTCTTTTGGTCATGCATACGGTGTTTGGCGATCAAGAGTGTTGTGCAGTCGATACGTGCGGTATGTTCGGTGTGGTACGGGGTCTCTACAGAAAGTCTACTGGCAAGAAATATAGTGTATACTGATCCAGACTAGAATGATTAGCTATAGCGGGCTATAACTACAACTCAGTACAGGCAGATATGTGCCGCAAATGCCAATAGCGGAGCAGAAGTAGACGAACGTCAACATGGTTGAGCATGAAAAGCGTCTGTGAACAATCAACCAAGATACGCAGCGCAAGCACCCGAGCCGCTGACTCATCGCCGCACTAACTGGAGGAAGCTCGAAGGTACCCCTGCACAGCTGCGTTGGAAGGAAGGATTAGGGCTCATCGGAAAACAACCGACCGCGGGGCTATCCGGAAGCGATATGTCGCCGACGGAGTAGGAAGGCGGTCGGGCCGAGTCGTATGGCGAGGCGAAGGACACCGCCCTGGTGGGCGTGATGGACTCCTCCTCTGAGATGCTCGGGAGCGTGGCCGTCGAGGTCTTGTGCCTGAGCGTTGTCTTCTCGATGTCCGGTGAGGCGATCGAGAGCCGGAGCTGCCAACGTCGTTAGAACACTGCATTATAAGGAATGCGGAGGCTTGTATCCTGAAGAGGTTGGTAGGGAAATGAGGTCGGGTGAAGTTCGTACCTTGCGTTTGGGCGTGTCAGGCGGGGAGAACAGGCTCACTGACGGCCAGTTGCGATTATGGCGGCGGTTAAAACTCCATTGTCGATAGAGAGAGTAGAAGGCATGGAAGGTAGTGATGACGAGTGTACATGAGAGCAGTACGAGGACTGCGATGGAATAGCCATTCAGGTCGGCTGTGCAGGTGCATGAATCCCCGACCATCATATTCGTGTTAGCCAGATTCGGCCTGCTTTTGGCTAAGGAGTCGTAAATCAGCACAAGGTGGGTCGCACAAGAAATGGGAACTGGACTCACTTTCGAGAAGTATACCGCCGGTCGGAATGGCCGCGTGAGGTGAGATGGACTGAGATGGGGTGACGAAAACTTGACTACACGCACTCAGCAATGTTAGTTGCGTTCGGGAGTTATTTGAGAAAATGGCGGACCTGTGTGCTTCATGATCTGCAAAATCCCTCTGAGTAAGCATAGAGTCCCGATTTGACTGGAGGACAGCATTGGGAACAGAAGATGTTGGCGCTGCGGACGTCAGATGAACAAGGGTCACAAGGGTAAAGGCGACAGCTATTGGGCGAGATATGTGGAAGTGGAAAGAATATTGCATGCTGGCAGGATGAAGAGAGGAATGCAGCAGACGAGTTGGCGTAAATGCAGACATGACAGAGGAATATATGTATGGTGTTGGTCCAAGTATACGTACCGAGCTTCCGCCGGCATTATGTGGGTCCGGATATCCCAATAACGAGGGTTACGAGTATCGAGGTTGCGGGATGAGCTGCGTACAAGCGGCGAAGACCCACTCGGATAATGACCACTCAGTCGAAGATCCGAGGAAACCCAGGTAACCCGGTGACCGGCGTCCTACTACAGGGTGACATGCGGTGTCGCAGTAGCAAAGGCACAGAACGTCGATCCAAGTACGAGGCTATTATGATCCCTAGGTCAGTGTCTGAGACTCGGGTCCTGCAAAGGATATATTACTATGTGGACAGTTGCAGTTGCATGGGAGGATGAGGTTCCACCTCAAAGCTATGGACCCTATCATGCGCTCACGAATGTTTCCTTGGAGATACACATTAGCTCAAAGGTCCGTTGCCTACACTTTAGGTTTCGTAGGAACGTTACTGCCATGAGAGGAATTGCAGGAGCCATAGAGCACCGGAGAGTGGAAGGCCTCAGGGCACGAGGTGGCGAATTGGTCCATGGTTCTGAAACCTTATGATCGTGGAGTCTATGGATAGCGCACCAATACAAAACAGAAACAAAGACTTGGAGTAGCCACCTACATCGCCCTGGGCCATAGGACGCATGCCCGACAATCCTCGTCATGACTTGAGCTGACTGCACGGAAATTTGACCACCTCCATCGAGGTGAGCGGCCCACCGAAGGATGTCGCAGAAAAGTAGTGTGACGTCCGATGACCGGGGTAAGTGCACAGGCACGAGGCTTGTGCGCGGCGGCAGTTGCTGGCGTTGGAATCGGAAACCAAGTAGCACGCAGACTCGAGTTGGCAAGGTCAATTGGCCTGACGCAAAGGTCTCCTGGTCATGTATCGTGTTATTCGCCGTTCAGATGGCGCCTTGTAGATAGTGAGCTGAGCTGAGTATGCAGACAGCACTGGAAGCCAGGCAATTGTGCAGGACGAGACGTCGGAGGGGAGGACAAGAATCAGAACCTCGTCGGAGGGACAGGTAGGCGGGCGCTAGGGAACTTGTGGCTGGTGGGAGAGGGCGCGCGGCTCGCTCAACCTCTCTTTCTCCATCTTGCTCGTCGTCCTCGACCTCTTCCTTGCGCGGGGTTTTGTGCTCCCGGAAAGTCATGTCCCGCATGGCCGCAGAAAATGGGTACTACTCCAACGCAATCCACCAGCTCCGCTCAAAACAGTCAGTAGTCCTCCCAACCATCGAACCGTCCCCCGGTACAAGCTTACAGGACCGCCAGGCACCCCATGTACGTCCATGTTTCGTTCACCTGCCATTTACCCATTGTCACTGTGTCGTCGTCCGATTCTTCGAGTCTGAAGTTGATCCATATACTGCAGGTTACGCCTCCGGCAACGCACATTCCTCTCGATGAAGAGTTCTACGTCTACGATGCATATACGGGCCGCAACAGACCGAACGTCGAGCTCCTCCGAGAGCACTTCTTCCATGAAGGCCGCCTCTCGCACGACCAGGCCATGTTCATCCTAGACCAGGCTACCGATCTCATGACCCGCGAGCCAAACCTAGTGCGCGTCCCTGGTCCAGTTACCGGTGCGTCCGCAAACTAATTGTCTCGCGCGACACCGTCCTGACTGCCTTCCGCCTGGAATTCGTGCATAGTTTGCGGAGATATTCATGGCCAATATGTGCGAGTTCTCCATGCCTCTCGTGTCGCTCCTCGTGTGACACTCCACAGTACGACCTTATGAAGGTATTCGAGATTGGTGGCTCGTTCGAGGAAAACAATTACCTCTTCCTCGGAGACTATGTTGACAGAGGATGTTTCGGAATCGAAGTGAGTTATTTCGTCTATCCTGTGTCTCCATAGGAACGTCCAATGGTTCGGTGTAAGGGCGATCTTCTTTGATGTTATCGACCCGTTTCTGCTTCCGTGGGTTGCATGCCCATCGTGCCACCATCCACTTAGTGGATCCCAGCGTCCTCCCGCGGCTCTCCCAACATCACTGTGCGCAGAGTGTAAGGATAACAAGGAGTTGTAGGTCGTCGTTGCTCCCTTTCGTCGCGCGCGTGCGCTCGCACCTCTTACCACTGAGCCGCGCCGTTTGACGGCGAACGGGTTCCAAACTTCTCGGATGGCCTGTCCGTGGACTCTTTACCTCGTTGGAGGTGTCCGCCCTGCTGGAATGCTTATGGAGAGCTGGCATTGGTGGGCACGCCTTCCGAGCGCAATGAAATTGCGTTTCCGGAGTCGATTACGACGCTCCAGTGAGGGCCCTTACTGGGGCCTTCTGTGGTGGAGGAGGCTTGATTGCGCTCATGCTGATGCACTTGCCGTTCTTTACCCTGTCTCTTTTTCTTCTGGTTGCCGTGAGTTGTTAGCGTCTCGCTGGACGCTTCGGCTCTCACTGTCACTAGTCTGGTATATACTCGTCTCCAGCCGTAAAGCTGCCCTTGATGCAGCCCGTTCTAAACTTTAATCCAGTGCTTGTTGTACCTGTACGCCCTCAAGTTGTATTATCCTAGTCGGCTGTACCTGCTGCGTGGGAACCACGAGTGCAGGCATCTAACAGAATATTTTACCTTCAAACGCGAATGTTGGTGCATCTCACCCATCCTGACTATATGGGCTGACATACGCGTTTTGCAGGTCTACATAAGTACTCCATAGAAGTGTACGACGCGTGTATCAAGTCCTTCCAAGCACTCCCGATCACCGCGCTCGTCGACGGGAGATTCTTCTGCGTCCACGGCGGCATCTCGCCGGAGCTGGAGACGCTCCGGGACTTGGAACGAGTACGCGTCCCTCCGTGCTACTTCCGTACCGACCATTATAGGACTGACAGATGATGCGTCGTGCGTTTCCAGATAAACCGCTTTGAGGAGCCAGCGTCGAAGGGGCTGCTGTGCGACCTCTTATGGGCGGACCCTATACCCAACTTCGGACACGAGGTCGGTACGCCCTTCCGTAGCTCCTGCTGTACTCGCTGACGTGCCGGTCTCGTTCAGCAAGATCCGACATATGAGCGCCCCCAAGGCCTGCCTCCCGGTGTTCCGTTCGTGGATAACCACACGCGCGGATGCAGCTACTACTTTACGTGCGGCCCCTCCCTCCCCGTTTCTTCGCTTCCATTTCTGACGATCGCGCGCGCACACTAGGTACGAGGCGGCGTGCAAGTTCCTGGAGCGCAACCAGCTGCTGGGCATCTTCCGCGGGCACGAGGCGCAGGACGCGGGGTACACGATGCACCGCAAGACGCCGACGAAGAAGTTTCCGTCTGTGATCACGATCTTCAGTGCGCCCAACTACCTCGACGTGTACCACAACCGCGGCGCGGTCATCAAGTACAAGAACAAGAACATCACCATCCGGTACGTCCCCCACCCTCCCCCCTTCGCGCGCACGAGGCGACTTCGCGGTGGCTGACGGAACAAATCGAATAACAATATCTACGTCGCCGCGCGATGTGATATGAACAGGCAGTACAACGCGACATCGCACCCGTACTGGCTGCCGAACTTTATGGACGCGTTCACGTGGTCGCTGCCGTTCGTGGGGGCGAAGATCACAGAGATGCTGCTCGCGATCCTGAGCGTGTGCTCGGACCAGGAGCTGGAGAGCGTGTCGTCGGACGACGACGACGCGGAGCGGGCGCGTGGGCTCGCGGACGACGACTACTCGGACGAGGACGACACGCGCACGATCCCCGACGGCCCGACGTCGCCCACGGACCTCGTGGACCGCAGGGAGGTCATCAAGAACAAGATCCTCGCGGTCGGGCGGATGCAGCGCGTCTTCCAGCTCCTCCGGTGCGTCCTCCCCTTCCTCGTGTGCATCTCTCCGTTGCTGTGGACGGTGGCGCTGACCCTTGTGACAGAGAAGAGGCGGAGAACGCGACGGAGCTGCTCCCCACCCCCGGCGCGGCCGCGGCGGGGATCACGGCGCCGGCGTCGGGGTGGGCGGGGGGGTTCAGCCTGGCGGGGGCGGCGGACGCGCTGGGCGTGCACGGGCAGCAGGTGCGGAAGATGATCCGGTCGTTCAGCGACGCGCGCGCGTCGGACCTCGCCAACGAACGCATGCCCGCCGCGTTCGACTACACCTCGCCGTCCGCGCTCCCGCTCGTCCCAGTCCCCAGCATGCGCATCCCCGGGCTCGAGCTCGCCGAGGACGAGCTCGACGCGCAGGGCGCTGGGGGAAGCGGGACCGGGAGGAGGGGGATGGAGGACCTCATCAAGAAGGCGCTCGAGGAGGAGGGGCTGGGGGATGGCGGGATGGTGGAGAGGCTGGCGAACAGGATCGCGGGCGGGAGGAAGGCGGGGCGGCCGAAGGCGCTGAAGCGGTACGAGACCGCGCCATGATTGACGGGACTCGGGAGGGCGTGTAAGTGTTCCAACTGCAAGGAAACGGATTGGGTCGTGCGTGGTGAGAAGTGTAGGATACCCTGGCGGTGCGTTGCAATATTGTCACCTCATGTTGTGATCTAGCGGACAGAGGGGTACATCTATATGGATGTCGTTGCGACTATCAGATTATTGAGGTCGTTGGTTCAGTGTTCTGCGCATACGTTACGTGCTCTGCCGGGGCCAGGTCGCCCAGGAAGGGGTCAAGGTTGAAGTGTATCGTATACAGTCGTGGTATTCTGTACAAAAGTTCCAGAGCTCCCTCCCAACACCGCGCTCGTCACAAGGGAGTCACGCTGGTGGGCGGGGAGGTGCGACAAACTCTTTCATACATTACTGTTTACACACATTCGGAACAAGCTTCTTCTATACCATCGCGACTCGTGTATGGAAACGATATGGGGGAAGGACATGGACATGGATGTGGGGATATGTGGGACGTAGTCGAGAACGGGACTAGGCGGACGCGTACTGCTCGGTCCACTCGCGGCTCACGCGCTGTGCGTCCTTCTCGTTCTCCTTGTAGTGCTTGGCGACGTCCGTCGCGAGCGGGTCGTCGGGGTTCGGCGCGGAGAGGAGGGCTTGGACCGAGAGCAGGACGGTGCGGATCTGGAGGGCCGGGGACCACTTGTCTGCAAGGGGGTCGCGTGAGCACTACGGCACCAAGGACTGTGAGGGATAAGAATGGCCAAGCAAACAGCAAAGGTATGGAAGGAAGGGGAGGATGAGGGGGGATTTCGGCTCCGAAGGGGGGGGGCGGAAACAGGAATGGAACGCGAAGACGAAGTAGCGACACGCACCCTTGAGGATGTCTAGACAGATACGGCCGAGCTTGTCTGTTCGCAGCAAGGGCGATCAGGCAGGATCGCCAGAGGAAGGTCAATGCGGCTCACCGATGTTGGGGTGGTAGATCTTTGTGAGAAACCGGACCTTTGGTGGGCTCATGGGGTACTCTTCGGGCAAGAAGAGCTCCAGTCTGAAGATACCGTCTGTACGCACGTCGAAGTAGATGCAAAATGTGTAAAACGCCGAAATGAGGGGGTTGTTATGGATGGAGGGAGTGAGTACGCACTCTGAAATGGACTGCCATCGGGTCCCTGGATGGTTACATCGAAGTACCGGAGGTTGTCTTCGTGTGGTGCTGCGGTGATGCCTGGCGCCGGGTCCGCCACGAGACGTTCTGTCTCCTATAAGCGCAGAGGATCAAGAAGTACATGGGGGGAGGAAATAGTGAGTCGGGTGCAAGTGGTCGTGTGGACGACCATGGAGAGCGCACCTTGATGATTCGCTACGATACCGGTGTATACAAAGACGTCTGTCAGCAGCTGGCAGCCAAGCACGCACTGCGGGTGCAAGATACCTTGGGAAGAGCCATCGGGCGGGGGTGGGTGGCGTTGGGTCGTTGGCAGAGTCGTGGACGTCCTCGCGGTCGCTCCCTGCACCCGACGCCTCCATAAAAGGGAACGGATCACTCGGCCCGGAAATCCACATCAGGGCGACGGTTGTTCGAGTCGCTCAACCACTCCTCCTCTCCTCTCCTCGCGGTTCTCCACCTCGATCCTCGCATTTGTCGTATTCAGGGTACGTTTACTCCAGTGGAATATCAGTTACAGCACTGAACTATTGCCGCCAGCGGCACAACCTCCAGTGCTGCGATGCAAGTAAGCCTCAATTTGGGTTCCGTGGATCCTCGCCGCAATCATTGTGCCTGACTTTTCTCCATTTTTGCTCACTGAAGAGAGACGAGAAGGACACCGCGAACGAGTGGGTTCGCCTTACTAGCAGCGACGGATATCATTACCTTGTTAGACGGAAAGTCGCCATGTGTAGCGGTATGCTCAAGAACATGCTAAGCGATGACGGTGAGCTCGCGACCACGTCCGAAATATCCGCTTATAAGGGCTACGCGCTTACTCCACATCTCTTCGGGGAAAATCAGCTGGATTCGTGGAAGCCGTCTGGAATACCTGTACTATGAACGAACGGTACGTTGCGGCCCTCATCTCCCTGGTATACGAATACGCGTACCTAACAAACCCCGGCAACGTCCAGCGGTATCATCGTGGAGAAACTGTCGGAGTACCTGATTTACAAGTCCACGTACGAGAATGCGAAGAAGAACGAGGACATCCCCGATTTCCAGGAACGAGTCAACCCGGAGATTTCCCTGGAGCTGTAAGTTTCCTGCTTCATCAGTGCCTCCTGCCACCATCCGGTATTAATGTTGCTGTTCTGGACCCATGAAGGTTAGTTGCCGCAGATTATTACGACAGTGAGTGCCACTGGATTGGAGTTTTTGAGTCTCATGCTGACTGTTTTGGGTCAGCATGAAACGTCCTTGCTTTCGATGTATTGTACTCTGGATATCGTCGCCCAAGATTCTTGATCTCAATGACAACACACTGCCACGTTCGTCATCGTTTCAGCTGCGCCTCGTCTGCGAGTGCCCCTTGAGAAACCATAACATTTGAACCACTTAATCAAGGTCGTACATAACCACGTAATTCGCCGTGTGTTTTAGCCTGTTTCTCGTCTATGTCATGACTGATATCTATACAACTAGACCCCGAAGCGGAAGTGCCGTGTCGGCCAAATAACTCGTCCAGAGAGAACATCTTCGACCATGAATGAATGTGAATAACATGTGTCTGTCTTGTCCACGCCTTGCAGCACGTGCACTGCAACAAATAGAAGTGCGGATAGCCTCGACTCGTCACACTCTTACATCTAGCCCGAGACTGCGGTAACCGAAATAGTGCCAACCCATTCTGTCTTGAGTGACGGTCTAGGTCTGTTGACGGGGCATAATACTATACAGATGAACGACACGGTTTATACAGACGACAGGCAAGCATTTCATCAAACAAAGGATCGTTCGATCTGCTGGATACTTCCGTCCACCGTAAGCACGCTGTCCAACACTCCGACTTCCCCCGCTTTGCTGAACTCGGCGTCCTCTTCCTCGTGGATAGTATGCATCGTCTCCACCCGGATCGCAAGAGATGGCCGGTGACCCTGGCAAGTGGGTGCGTTTCATTAGCGTTAACGTCAGCGGAATGCTCGGGAGGAGCCCAGAGCAACGAGTCATCAGCACAGCTCACATGTTTGTTGTCAGCCCGCGCCAGCGGCCTGCTGTCCAAGCCGACCAGGGCGAGGTCGGCGATGATCCTGCTCTCGAGGCTCATGCTTATGCCGTCCACCTTCCGCACGAGGCGTCGCGCGTTGAGGTTCGCCAACAGCATGTTCAGATAAAGCGGGTTGAGCGGCAGCTCGACCGCGAAGAGCTGCAGGCCGTTCGGGAACGCCGCGATCTGGCAGACAAAGACAAGGGATCGGACGTTAGCTCAAGCTTAACGCTGCGCCGGGATACGAGGGATAGCAGTCGGGAGAAGGGACGCACCAGGGCCACGTCGACGAGCGCGATGAACGCCGTCCACATCCCGGTGTTTACTGTCATGATGATGAGGCGGTATATCATCTTGTTCGACCTTCGACGACAAAGATTAAGCACGCTGTAACGGTATCTAAGGAAGGAGCGTAATAGGTACGCTCTTCCTACGCCTTACCTGCGAATGTCGGGCTGACGGTTCTTTGCCAACAGGTAGACCATCGCGCTCGTGATCATGATGTCGACGAACGCGCCGACAGAGCGACCGGAGATCTCTAAGTTCTGTGGGATGGATCAGGCCATGGACTTTCTCAACTTCTCAAGCACGGACGGCACAAGGAAGAAACATACGATGTTCCGCTTATCCGCCACATTGCTGAGTGGCGCTTGCTGGTCACTGTATTGTATTTGTATGTCGGGTGAGCGTAAGGTTCGCGTGCTCGAAATCCTCCCACACTGACAGCCATATAGTCAATGCTGCCCGAGCCCGGGACGGCGTCAGCCACCACTGTGCGACGACGACGGCACCCAAGCGACGTACGGATAGAGCCGACTGAGGGAGGCACCACGAGGAGTCAATCTTCCGCCAAGTTCGAGATGGATTGCATGACATACCAAGTTCCCACAGCGCGAACGGAAACTGTACCCGGCCATGAGGATGAATGGCCCCACCGTACAAGAAGGGAAAACGGCGTACAATTAGTACAGGGAAATACCACTTCCTTCCACTAACTATGTAACGGCGTACGTCAGCGATTTGAAGAGATCGGGAGGCCCGAGTCGACTCAGACGCGGCGCTCACATCTGTGGATCCTATACACAAAGAACATCTGGACAGAGAAGGCGACGATGCCCTGGTCTCCGGCGTCAGGGGGGCAGCCCCGCTCCCTCACGAAGTGCTCGTGCTCACCGAGACCCAGCCGTGATGCTATGAAATCAAGGAGAATGAGTCAGCTGGGATGATATTTGCAAGGGTAAGCCGCATGCCAGAGTCGGGACATACGTTCAGCAACCTGGATCTGATGTCAGAAGGCACATCCTGAAGATACAGATGCGGATACGGCCTGACTCACGTCTGCGTGCGGAGTAACGTGTCGATGGACCCCCAGTGCAGAATGAGGACCGGGAACACTGACGGGACGTTGTGTCATAAGCAGGCCTCCGGGACGGGCCAATGGACACTCAAGCCCTCACTCGAAGCAATGCTCAGCACGAGGTCCAGCGTGGTGAACGCCCTGCTCGCGTGGTGCCACTCAGGCCATGACCATGGAACGCAGCAATGTCGGATCCGACTGCTTACCAGACGAAGACCACCTGTGAGCCGCGCGGGTGCCATTAAGGACTCGGAGATACCGATAGCATAGCACCAGTGTCATTTGGATAAGGGCATGCTTACGAATAACTTCAAAGCTGCACCATCCTTGTCGTAGCTGGAATGTAGGATGATATTTCAGGCCAGCGTTCCCGACAGACAGCACTGGTGCGCGATAGCGTACATCAGGAAGTAGAGGAACCTGGACGTTGGCGATGTCAACGAGGGACCCGTGAACTGGCGATGCCGACAGACAGAAAACCAAGTTACGTACGTCTGCATGCAGGCGATGCCCCATAATGCCGCGCTGAGGCAGGTGCCAAGGAGGATGCACCCCCACGACCCCATGATGTTGATCTCGGAGAGGGAAGCAGCAGCATCAGAGGGGCTGAGAGCGGCGTCCATCCTGCAGCTGGGGGCACTGGCGAGGAGAGGTCTAATTCAAGCGCACTCGATGCACGGAGACGATCTATATGGGTGGTCTTGACAGGCTTGAGACCGAGAGGACGCGCACCGATGAGTCGATGTGAGAACGGACGGCGTCAGCCTTCGACGATGCCAGAACCGTCCGCGACGCATTATCGAGCCGCCCATTAAGAAAAGCCCGAGTGACCTCTTCGGGTCCGGATGTGGTAAGGGCAGCGTGGTGCCTGGCCTTTTTCCTGGCCTGTTGAATGCGTCGACCACCTTCTCCGAAGAGACGTTATCGCCGGCTTTTTTGGTTGCCAGCCGGTGGTGGGAGAATGAACGTTGGAGGCTTCCACGATAAACGGCAACTCACATGAGAAGCCGGGCTCTAGGGGGCGTTCGTGCGAAGGGGGAAGCCTTCAGCGACGCTCCTCGGGACTATGATCAGGGGTGCCTATTGCAATGGTGGGCACCGGGTCGACGTAATCGTGGTCATTGTCAATCGCGAAGGAAGGGTTTCCGAGTCGATGTCGCGAGATCTTGCAATTGCAGGACACTGCGACGCATATCTGGACTGCTAGGAGATTGTGCGGGGGGGAAATGGATTCGATGCGTCGTAGAATATCTCCTCTCCCTATGAGCTTGCCGCTCTTCGGGACAGGCGGAATTGTCCTGCGTGTAAGAGAATGCGCCGTCGCACGACATAGCCCAGATGGATGGACCACTAGGTAGAGATCTGAAAAGGGGACACACTTGGGCAAGGAAGAGACATTACAAGTACGTATACCATGACGAGACCGGAACCCAGGACAAGGTCCAGATCCAGAATCGACAAGGCTCTCGAGAGTCAAAGGGGCCGCAATCAAATTTTCAACAGAACTTAACTTTCGTGTCTAGAAATACGGATCGAGCTGGCTCTAAAGATGTTCGTCAGTCGTCCTCTGCCATCTTCATGAAGAATCTTCTAGGTATACTAACTATGAATGTCAATAATTCAAAAGGTGAGAAAGAGGATATTAGCAATGATGCGGGGTAATGACGTACCAGGCACACTGCTATGGCCTATCCAACATGCTCCTGTGGCGTGGACATGAATTGCTTGCTCCTGTAAAACATGGTCTGCGTCAGACTCCAGAGATGATGACTCAAACGCTATAGAATTGGGGTAGCGCTGCTCGCGCTGGTGCATGGCACACTATGTCGTGACCATATGTCCCCGAAAGAATGAGCATACCCTCGAGCAGGCCCACGTCGACCCTTGTCCTAGCTCTAAAAATGAGTAAACGACTCGGACACGGACATCGAGGGATCAAAGACTGAGTGCTCATGTCAGTAGGAAGTCTATCCTTTATTTGGGGAAGGTGGATTGTACAATATGATATGTACAGTCTTCGTCCCGACCTTTCCCAACGTGTATAGTTATGTTCTGGAATTCAGGAAGGAACAAAGAGCGCTCACAGGACGAGAGGTCGGTATATGTGGAGTCGCCGATCCGCCATGCGCGGCTGAATCCTCCACCGTTACCCATCCTAACATACTTCTCACCCAACCTGTCATGTAAAGGTAAAGTCAGCATTTATGGAGACACTGACGCGAAAATCATCCCTTACCGTCCATTGCCGGTGTCGGGTCGTCTACAGCCGAGAACCGAGATCGCGTTGATCTGGACTGACACTGGGAGTGGGCTTGGGGAAGCACCGAACGAACGGAAAACTCACACATAGCACGGGTTCATGTACCACTGAGACAGGTGTACGGAGGTGCACAATAATGGCGTATCAATGTATCCTATATCGACGAGGCTAGCCAGCCACGGCCGACTCGTGTCGGTGGTGCATTGAAACGCCTTGCCAATGGCTGGGCTCATGCTCCGTACCGCAGGTAAAGCGCACGCAGTCCAGCCGTTTGGATGCTAGCCTTTGCTAAAAAGAACAAAAATGAAATATGGGCGCAGCTTGGTGACGACTGTTCGGCGTTATCAAGACAGGTTCGGGGTCGCGGCCGTGCAGGGCGGCAACGTGGGAGACGCCACGCGTGTGCTGGATGAAATACACCGACGAGAAACGTATATGATGTGCCTACTGAAGGGGTTGAAATGGTCAGCTGTAATTACAAAGTTCACGATAAGCACACATCAACGTACCGAGGGTTGATTGAATACCGGAAAGTACGAAGCTGACTTCGACACTGTAGCTCGGCTAGGTGAGGTACGATTCATCACCCGACCCTCTCAAATTCTTCATGGAGATAAAGGGTCCTTCAAGAGGTCTTGCGGTAAGTTAATAGCGTGGGTTCGGAGGGGTTCACGTTGACGGACGGTGGTAATGCCATTGGTGACAACTTTGTGCCAAGGTGGCATCGGATGAGCGCGCTGAGAAAGTGCTCGGACCCTGTCAACGCCGAACTGGGCATCTCGGATGCAATAGCCGACATCTAGAGAAGTCGCAATAAACGGTCATGAGGATCAGAGACGATAAGTCGGCGTGCTTCGCGGCGGAGGAGAGGCGAAAGACGAAACCAAGAAGATCGGAGCGCTCACTCCTGCGACTGGGAGCTAACCGATACATACAGTTTTCCCACAGTCTCACCTCAGACTCACCTTCCAGTCCAAGCAATTCGGCCTTCTCCAGTTGAACAACGGCGCTATCGCTAGATTTAATAATATGTGAATACAAATGATGAATCTGGACTCGTCCTGCTTGTCTGCGCGCCGTCAGGATAATGAGTATCGTGAAGCACCAGCAACCCTGACGCAAGGCAGCCGCCGTCGCTGAACAACGTTCGTCTATACCACCGTCTGACCCGCCCTCCACACTATCTGGGCAGCTTTCGAGGGAGAACGTGGTGTGATATTGCACTTGAACGGCTCGGGATAGCTTAACGGGGCGCATTTCAGCCTCAGATCCTCAGGGAGGACAAAGGGGGCATCCGAGTCCGGGAAGCGGTGGACGCACCTGACGAGTCCCAGTCCGAAGTGCGGCTTGAGGTCTCCCTCATCGGGCGGGGCGATGTCGAACATTGCCAGCAGAGTAGCGATGAGGATGAACACTGAGTTCTCGCCGAGAGCCTTCCCTGGGCATATCCTGCGATGCGGAGGTCGAGGACGTGACGACGATCTTCTGGAGAGAGAACGAGAACTCGGCTTACCGACGTGCAAAGCCGAAAGCCCATGATGTTGTTGGATCAATAGGCGCCTCCCCTGTTTCCTCTAGGAAGCGTTCTGGAACGAAGTCTTCGGGGTCGTATGGCCCGAGCTTCGAGAATGCGATAGCCCTAGACGGGATCGAGTAAGTGGGGTGAACGAAGACCCAAGGACGAGGAGGACGGACCAGACGTTGGGCATGACGATCGTCCCCTTGGGGATCGTGTAGCCCTCGTAGACGTCGTCCTCAGAAGTGCAGCGAGCGATGCCTGTGCACGTTACGGATGGAACAGTCAGCAGGACCTCTCGACACTGCCAACGTGTGACGACGAACTCAGCGGAAGGGCAGGGTGCCACCGCATCACTTCCTTGATGAGGGCGTTCACATAAGGTAGACTTGTTTTGTCGGAGATCGTGGGCATACGCTCCGCCCCGACGACCTCGTCGAGCTCAGCCTGGGCCTTGCGAAGCTTGTCTGGGTAGAGCGCCATGGCCATGATGCACGTCAGGACGGTCGAGTAGGTCTGCTCAGATGTCAGCTACAACCAGCCAGCGCAAGCACAAGAATGTCTCATACCGTTTCGCCACCAGCTGAGAGATATCGCGTCGTTAAACATGAGTACGGAGCCGCGACGTGAGAGTCTACTAACCTCCATACAATGCGCCTGTGGTCCACTTGATCTGGTGCTCCGAACGCTCGGTCAAGGCGTCCGCAGACAGCAGGTCCTGTGTCAGCGACGGAGGTGCGACACCTGCTGCCTAGTGGCAGAGTTAGTCCGACTACGAGGGCGCAGATCGAACCATGCAACGTACCATCTCACGCTTGACATGCTCGAATGGCTTGGTCATGAGCTCGTCGATCATGTCGCGGCCCTTCTTGGCTTCTTGATGGAACGGGAGCCAGGAGGGGAGATGCCTCACTGCAAGCGTCTCGCGTCAGTGCCGGCGGACCACGCGTGTGATTAGCGCGTCTGGGGTGCTCACTCCATGGCAGAAGATCGGCCAGAAATGCACCTGGAACTGTGGCGCGGCTTATCATGTGCATGGTATCCTCTGCGTGCGCAATATACTTTGCCGGTGGTCAACATAGGATAGTCTTCCAAAGTCAAGGAGACTCTACCTCGCTATCTGCGGTGTTGACGGAGAGGCCGTAGGTCACTGACAGAATAATGCGTCCGGCTGTTCTGGTAACAGGAGAAACGTGAGTAAGGGCAAACTACCGCCAAAATAGAAGGGAGCTAACAGCCGGACGTGGCTGAAGAAGTCCTCGGGAGTCTCAAGTATTTGTTTGCTGAGGATGGCCGCAAGGTCCTCTTGAATTGTGTGGTAGCGTTTCACGGCAGTCGCGTTAAGGGCCGTGTGTGCGAGTTTTCGGTGGGCACGCCATTCTTCGCGACATGGAAGAAGTGGCATGCTCTGGGGTACGCAAATCAGCCATAGTCTCAGAACTCGTTTTTCGGTCCAGAACAGGTCGCAGCGCACCTGTCCAAGACCCATTAGGTCACCGACCACGGTGAAAGACGGCCTGTCAGAGTAAATACTCCCTCTCTTCTCCAAAAGGTCATTAATGGCCTTCATGGAGTTGAGGACGAGGATGTTGTTTCCGAGGCCATGGAAGAAGAGTAAATCACCTAAGAATGACTTCAGTTCACGTGAGGCGAGGCATGGTACGAGAAACAAACCGTATACTGATTTGTATTCGGTGAACTTGATCCACGCCCCTTGTGGAGAGACATCAAGGATGTTGCCGACGAGGGGCCTCGTTGGAGGACCAGGAGGATAGCGTTGCTTGGAGGGACGGAAGAGGGATACGAGCACGAGCGCTACAAGACCCACCCCCAGAACGACATACGGGTCAGAGAGGGGCATAGCGGGTTCTACCGTGCGTTGGTTGGCGTCCGCCGGTCTGGTGCAGCACTGGACGACGGAGGATCCTGTTAATTAGCATTCAGTGGCCGATTGAAATGGCTATAAGGCGACGAAACGGAGATCAGAGGGGTCCAGAAGGCCATGCAGCAGCCATGAATGCGGTTCTATCAAAGCAAGGCACGATGATGATGGCCGTGGCTGTCTGTGTCCCAGTCACCGAGAGCAGGTGCATGTCGTGGTCTGAGGTGAACCTGCCCAGAACGGCACTCGCCTGATCCCTCGCGCGCCAGTCTGGACCCCAGACACCACTGAGCTGCCATGTTAATCCGCGCCGATCATAAGGCCTTCGAGAGACGAAAACTGATGTGCGCCACCCATCTGTCAGTGCTTACCGTAACAGTATCTGTGTATACGGCGGGCACGACATTACGACCACACAATGACCACAGCCGCCAGATCTTGGCCAGAACTGCTTCCGTCGAGTGCTCCGGAGCTGTAGAAGGAACAATGACTGAAAATTCTTAGCGCAACCATGCCATCCGTCGGGCTTGATGGATCGGGGAAGTAGCTCCAAACAGCCAAAGCATCACAGATGTGAGCGATATCATCTCGACGCCACATAAGTAGTGTGATCAACCGCACTAAGTCGCTACTGGCTGCTGAACGTTGAACGTTGAACGTTATTTGGCTGAACTCGTTTGCCACGCCTCAAGAATCGTGGAGCTTCGTGCACGTGGAGTTGCTTAGTCTCGGGGAAAGTATCGGCTTCGATGCATGATGCAATCGTGGTGCTTGGCTACGCTATGTACTTACGATCATGACTGCGATGGTCATCCTACTAGTCCCTTGGAGTAGGCACGCGTTGCTCTGGACTCGGAGTAGATAGTAATCGTGAAAAGGGGCTCGGAGGCATCTGCACTCTTTATCTGTCGGAGAGCCACGGCGAGCAATAAGGGTACTAAGGAATAAGTTAAACAAAGGTACTACAGTCCGGCACAGCGCTAGCTTCCAGATACATGGTCCGAAGAGTCGTCATGGCATAGCGTACACAGGGTGTTACCCAAACACATCGCAGAGCGTTCAGAGGCGCAGTATCAGTATCAGTTACAGTTACACCTTGCTACCGGCCTGCGATGCACGGCGTCAGCGGGAATGCACTGCACGACGATGTAGGATGCAAGTGAGTGGGAGACTTACCTTGAGCGTGAGGATGTCGTGGTCACCGTAGACAGCGGTGTCTGTGGTCGTGTTGATGTGGATCCCGTGGCCCTGCTGGCAGCGTGAGCAATAAGCCTATTAGGGAGACGCTTGACGGGGAGGAACCTGGGTGGTGGTCGTTATCCGGCCCGTGCCGCGGAAGGTCGACTCGCCCATGGGGTAGCTGTTGTACGAGACGTCGACGGCGGCGCTCCGGACGTATTCGCGCGCGTTCAGGTTCGCTAAGAGCGAGTTCAGGTAGAGCGAGGTGAGCGGGAAGTCGACCGCAGTGTAGTAGAGCTGATTCTGGAACGGGAGGATCTGCACGACAAGAGACAGCGTCAGCGGGTCTGGCCGACGACCGCGGGAGAGCGTGCGGGGCACACACCAGGGCGAGGTCGACGATGGCGAAGATGGCTGTCCAGACACCGGTGTTGATCGTGAGGACCATCAGCCTGAAGATCATCTTCCGAGAGCTATAACGCGGCACTATAATCAGCCTTCAGAAAGATGGAAGACAGGGATGAAGAGGACGTACTTCTGGAAGGTAGGATAGCCGTCCTTCAGCAAGGAGAATATCATCAAGCCGACGATAGCGATGTCGACGAATGCAATAACAGCACGACCACTCGTTCCGAGATCCTACAACGCTGATGAGGACTCTTGACGGAATACAACACAATTGAACGAGACTGACCGTGAGGAACCTTCCCGAAAGCGTAGCCAGACTGGGGTCGCTGAGACTGCAGGAAGAGGAGAATGAGTACCGGTGGATAACCCAATGACCACGAATATGCGTACGCTCGGTTCACGTAAACTGAAAAACAAGCAAATGAGTGCGTGTGTTAAAACGACGATATCGCAGAAGGAACTCACTCCACGTCTCGACTGATAAGATCAAAGCATGTCGTCAGCAAACTAGAGAAGGAGTTGCGAAATTATACGCACCCATTTGGTACAACGTGAACGGAATCTACAAGACTGTATGAGCCTAACGCGGACTGATAGTTGCTGCTCATGGACTTACCAGGAGCAGAGGATAGAGGCTTCTTCCGCTGACTACGGGACGCTTCGGTGTGAGACGTGACAATGTGCGAACTCATAAATGGACCTACCCATGTAAATACGATAAATAAAGAACATATGGACGAGGAAAGTAGATAAGCCCTATTTCCACCAGTGAGCCTTAGATTCAGAAATGGTTAGAGGACTCTCACCGTCAACCAAACCCGGTGCTTTACAAGAAGTGAAGTTTAGATCAGAATAAAAGGGAACTGTGTGACAAGGGTATCTTACCAGAATTGGTCTGCACACGCGATATCAGCCATGAAAAAGTACGGAGAAAGGAAGAACGTACAGTTGAGTCTGTGCCAGCTCGTGAAGAGATCCCCAGCGCAGGATCAGGACCGGCCACACTACATACAAGCATGAGGCGGAGAACGCGCTTCAAGTTAAGGACATGCACTCACTGGCTGCCAAGACCGAGATGGTGCTCGCCGTCTCAATCGCCCTATACCACACAGCAAATCAACAACCGGATGGTGCTCCCACAACAGGAGGCGCATGTACCAGATCAGCATGACCTGCGTGCACCCAAACGTAAGCCTGAAAGCCGAAGAGACCGCTTTGAAGTGGACGTACATAGAGCTTCATCCAGATGGAATCCTTCTCGTAGCTGCGGCGCGCCCATGATCAGCGGCCCCCTCCCGTTCCCCGTCCTAAACGCGTCCGAGAGACTCACTTATTGAAATACATGAAGCTGCAAACAAGCGTACTATCAGGAGGGAGCTCGAGCGCGGAGGGAAGCGAAACACGCACATCTGGATGACCGCCATCCCATAGAGCACCGACTGGAAGATGGCCCCGATGAGGATGGGCCCGTACGAGCTCATCAGGTCGAGGATGACCGGGTTCTCGAAGTTCGGGTCGGCCATGGTGTCGTCAACGACGGGCGGGAGGACGGGGTGGACTTGAAGAAGAAAGTGGACTGCCCCCCGCGCGCCTTGGGGCTTCTTTATAAGTCATGATCACGGATGATCTGCAGTGCAGCAGGGCATGATACCCAGAGGGATGACCATTGACAGGCACCGAACGAAAGCCGCTCGATCGCCGCGCGCGACTGGAGCGGGAGGGAGACAGCCGAGCACAGAGGCAATGACGCTGCCAGTGGGAGTTTCACAGCACAGCACACACTAGAACCTAGAACACCGTTGATCACTGGCGGCCAGCCGCGCACCTACTGTTCCGAGTTTCACCACGGGGCTAGCACTCGCCACTTGCCCCTCGCGAACATGATGGGGCCCCTCGTCCGGACGGGCACTCTACTCACACGTTCGATAGGACTTGGCGGTCGAGAACCGTTTCGTTGCAGGTACAGTACCTCCACTTATGAAGGTCATCCAGGTACAAGCCTCGGAGGAAGCTTCACACCTACAAAGTCGTCAGAAGCTATCGTGATTCCTCCGCGCGGTTGATAGACGCAATGTCAGCAATCATGCAAAGGTGGTCCGAAGATTACGAAGGTCCTACACTCACCTTCCTTTCCGAGGATCGTCCTGAGGGGGCATTCAAGTCGTCAGAGGGACGCCACTTGACATCCGTGGGACTCTGCCATGCAGGTCAGCATTGCGACAACTTTGTTCATCCCGACATAGAATACAACCGATGTCGCCGGGATGGGTTGTAATGATTCGGGTCTCAGTAGATCTGTTGGCATTTCCGAGTCGTTCTGACCTCTTTCCGCCGATTCGCCTCGATTGACGTTGAAATGACCAAAAAGCGCCGCGTGCTAAGGGGAAGTTCGAGTTAGGCCATCAGGAAGAAGTACCCACGCATCATGCTCGGTAAAGGTCTTTTACGAAACGATGGCGGAGACGGCGATAGGGCCATCCGCCTACTACTATACTCAAGTCTCGTTACGGGTAGCACGGTGAACCGCGTTCGACAGTTGTATACAAATTACGGGTACCGTTGCGACGCCTTGGCGACCTCGTCGTGTCGATGTGCGTCCCGCCCACTAAAACCCGGTTTGAAAACGACAGGGAGAAAGAACTCACCGAGTCCACGAAACGGACCATTTGCGAGCAAGCATGTCAACCCGTTCGGGGCTCCCATGCGGCGCATCATCAGTAGCTGCTACGACATGCAATGGCCAATTTCGCACCCCGGGATACCTCTGCAATTGTGACTGATTGATCTCCGGGACGCCTCAGTGCAGGGTCCTGTAAGGCACCCGACACCATTTGCTCGCGGTCGGAAGACGGCAGACTGTTCACTAAAACAACGAAGAGCATGTTTATCGGACGAGCTCGCGCCAGATGCAATAGCACACAGCACTCACCGTTCTCATGTGGTCGTTGGCTGCCATCAGCTTGTGACCAAGGTGCAGATACCGCGAGAACCTTCGGGTGATGATACTCCCTCGTCGGATTCCCCGAACTGCGCCGCGATCGCCACCGAGGATTCGGACCGAGGGGAGACCGGGCCAATCCGAGGGTCTCGCGCTTCTCAATCATCCTATGACAGGTTGTCGCATACTTACATGCTGTTCCGCTTTCGTTGTGCTTTGACCATGGCGACGAGAGAGGCTGGAGCTGCAGATCAATGCGGCGCTCACATTCCTGAGGGGACTGAGAGCGATTGCAGCCTAGGCTGCCGCAGTGCTACATCAGCCCGGCTTCCGAGACGTGTATGCTGTTTGAACGGCTTTGATATCGCGGATAAACAACATCGTTGCGAGCACATTGATACATGACATTACATTTGGACCATTCCGGGAGACAGAAACGTAAGAGAGAGTCCATCTTATACAAACGACCACATTGCCTCTGTACGCCGTAACTCACCACCGCGGGCCTTGGATCTCGTACCTGCACAGACCTTGTCAGTGAGCAGCATTTCGATGCACAATTAGACACTTACGGCTCCTCAAGGTACTTGATGTCCTCCGCCGAGAGGGTCTTGCCAGTGATGACGCTCTCAGCCACCCGCTCAGTCTACAACGAGAACGCACAGTCAGAACAAGACTCCGACAGCGGTGAAGGGAAGAGGAGAGAGAGAAGAACACGCACAGAGTTGGCCCCGACGATGGGCGCGGTGATCTTGGCGGCGACCCACGCGAGCGCGACCTGGCTCATCTTCCACTGCTTCTTCTTCGCGAGCTCCTCGACGCGCTGGATGATCTTCTTGTCCGACTCGCGGCGCGGCTTCTCGAAGAACGTGCCCGCGATGCTCTTCGACCGCGCCGTCTCCGTGCCCACTGGCCGCGCGAGGTGGCCCTCCATCAGCGGCCCGTACCCGATCACCCCGATGCCCCGGTAGTTCGCGTAAGCGATCATCTCCAGCTCCTGGAAACAGAACAGACGAGGTGAGAACGAGGGGAGCAAGGGGGAGAGAGGGAGTGGGGAAGGGGAGAGGGAGGGGGGAGGAGAGACGGACCTCGGGGCGGTAGAGGAGCGAGTACTCGACCTGGATGCTGGAGAAGGTCGTCCAGCGGTTGAGCTCGGCGACGCGGTTGAGCTCGGCGAACTGCCACGCGCGCATGTTGCACGCGCCGATGTAGCGCACCTTCCCGCTCGCGACGAGGTCGTGCAGCGCGCGCATCGTCTCCTCGGGCGGCGTCGTCGGGTCGAACGTGTGCACCTGCAGCACGTCTATGTACGCCGTGTCGAGGCGTCGCAGCGACGCCTCGACCTGGTTGAAGAGCGCCGCGCGCGAGAGCCCGCCCTGGTTCACGTAGTCGCGCGTCGTGTTCAGGTCCGGGCGGAGCACGGTCACGCACGACGGGTCATCCTTGTGCACGAGGAAGAACGCCTTGGTGAGGATCACGACGTTCTCGCGCGAGATGCCGTTCTGTGGGTCCGTGTGGGGGCGCGGGATGTGTGGGCGCAGGCGCGGCGGCACAGCGATCGGCGGGGTGTAAGCGGCGGGAACGGATCCAAGCAAGCGGGAGCGTGGGTACGTACCTGCTTGATGAACTTTCCGAGGACGCGCTCGGAGTCGCCGTTCGAGTAGAGGTTGGCGGTGTCGAAGGTGTTGATGCCCTGGTCCCACGCGGCCTTGAGGACGGCGAGGGACTGAGAATCGACGATCACGGGTGTGAGCGCCACCGTCTGGGGCCATGTAGAGTCAGCTATAGACGTGCTCACCTCCTCTTCGGGAAGAACCCAAGGCTGGTGTGTGCAAGGTGCGGGAGGATTGAAGGTCAATACGACACCGTCTGAACTGGACAAGGGAACATACACTCCAAGCGGTGTTACCGACGGACATGCCGCCGTACTACATAAACAGCGGGACCAACAGTCAGTGGCTCATACATACATCGTGCGTGCACGGTGGCGGGACGTACAATGGGGACCGAGACCCGAAGGCCAGACTTTCCGAGCTGACGGTACTCTGCCATGGGTAGTGCTGGAGTGGAGGAGGATGGGTGGAAGGTCTTGCGAAGTTGCTTGAATGGGCTCCAAGAACGGGCTTTGTTGCCAGTCTTCATGGCGGGACTGTCAGGAGCTAAGTAGTATATGAGCGAAGGAGATGGACGCACGGAGTCTGTGGGCTGTGTGGGATGGGGGTTCGTGCGGAGGCGAGGGGAAGGGGCGGCAGAGGGACGTTCGGAGTGTCGATGAATGGAGAAGGAGAGCTCAGAAGGATTGCTGATGGCTACATGGGCGAAATCCAATTTCCGGCGGCGTTAGATGGACCACATGGTGCGCCCAGTACGTGATCGTCGACGTTGATGCTGGATGGCGGCGGCGGCGAACCCAGTCATGAGCGCATCGCGCCGGGATACTTCCTTCGACGATCGAAGGCATCCTCAGTGGTACCATCGGCCTTGTTAGGAAGGCAGAGGCGACAAATACTCCACTTGACAGTTGATGGCAGATGCATCGTCATCAGGAGCGTATGGCGACCAACGAGTACTCGAACGCCGATTCGACACACGAAACCCATGAGCAAGCAAGTTAAAGGAAGGAGTAACAGAAGCTAACGCAGCAGACGAGTAAGCGCGCACGCAAATACGCAATGTGGCGCCCGCAAGGGTGTCCAAGGTCCCATAGTTCTCATCGGCGTCCGATGCAAACGTAAGCCCCCGAAGCCTCCGACCACCCGCGCAGGCTTCCATGCTTCTTATCACAACGGGCCACCCTATCCACGATGTTCCAGAGCCAATTGAGAGCCTAGGGCGTAGGTTCCAGGGGCTGTGAGGCAGCAGCGCAGGAAGATGCATGATGCATGATGTCCAAAGGCTAAAGAATCAAAGGGTGGCTTCTTAGTACGCCGCCAAGATACAACATCGAGCTTCTACAACAAAGAAGCCTGTCAACTACGACCGCACATCATACCTACGCAAGCTTCGTGGATCGCTGCAGGCTTGGGCCTGCACCATGGGACTCCCAGTCTCCAACTTGCGCGAGATAAGCAGGGGTGGACGGAGCCTTCACGACGAGTGCAAGTGTATGTGATGAAAGGAATAGCAGTTGCAACGGCGATAAGAATACAGGTTCGAAAATACGTACATTCGGAGCATCAGCATAAATTAACTCTACCACGCTGCGTGCAACCCAAGATCAACACACCAACGGCCACATGAACCTGAATCAGAGGAGCTCGACCCCGACGGGCAGGCACGCGCCGAGCTCGGGGTGGTCCTTGACCCACGGCTGCAGGCTGGACGCGATCTTGAGCGTGATGTCCATCTGCGTGTCCACGAACTTGAACCGCTCCAGCAGGTAGCACAGGATGACCTTGTACTGGAAGATCGCTGCGGCACCGACGCCAATCAGCAACACGCACACCACACCACATTGGAACAAGAAGAGAAAGCGAGCGAGGAGGGACGCACCGAGGCGGTAGCCGATGCAGTTGCGCGGGCCGTCGCTGAACGCGAGCGTGTTCGACCACCCGGCGCACAGCACGTCGCTCGGCGGGAGCGCGTCCGAGTCCACCCAGCGCTCCGGGTGGAACGCGTCCGCGTCCTTCCACGCCGAGTCCATGCGGTGGATCGCGATGCACGGGATGACGACGACCTGCAGCAGCAACCAGGCACATGTCGTCGGCGTGCGTATGAGATGTGGATAGGGGGATTGCGCACCTGCCCCGGCGACACGGGGATCTGGCTCACAACCTCGCCGGTGGAGAGCTTGACAGGCTCGGCGACAGGGATGACGTCGGGGACTGTTGCGACGCGCTCGATGTATGGCAGGCCGGGGTAGAGCCGGAGTCTACGATTGCGGTGTCAGTACCCTTGTCAGCAGGCGGGGGGATACGCGGCAGACTCACGTCTCGCGCAAGACAGCATCGAGGTACGGGAGACGCGTTTGGAAGTCATCGAAAGTGGGTTCTCCGTTAAACGTCGCAATCTCCTCGCGAAGCTTGGCCTGGACCTCAGGATGCCGCGAGAGCTCGTAGACTGTGAAGCCCAGGGTCAGGGTTGTGGTCTCATGGCCGGCAATGATGAAGGTGGAGATCTGTGTAGGTTGTCAGTGTTTCCACAGCTTGATGAAAGGCGGAATGTCGTACATGCTCGTAAAGCTCCTCCTCGGAGATTTGCCCAGCAGCATGCGCAACCACTGAAAACGATTTCAACATGACAGTGAGCTCGACGTAATTGAGCTAGGGTACTTACAAAGCCTGCTGAGCAGGTCCTTCTGAGCCTTCGCAGCAGCATCCTTCACGACCTCACGGTTGCGGCGAACAAGCTCGCGCGCTACTCCAGTCTAAGGTACAGCATCAAGCTCAGTCGCAGCTTTTGACAGACACAGAGTAGGCATACCTGGACAGCGATCTTGGCGAACCCTTGGGACTGGACGGCAGCAATAGGAAGGTCGTTCAGGACCGGGAACCGACGGAAAAGCATAAGCATCTGTATATACACGGTTAGAATGGCTGACGCAAGCTACTCTTAGGGAGAGAGACATACCAAGAACGAGGCATACTTGGCGGCCCGCGAGACAGCGCGACGTCTCCCACCCAAAATCTTCTCGGCTTCCGGACTGTTGCCTCCTTGGAAGTCATGCAAGAATGCCTGGAAGATCGTTTGGGTGATGCTCCTCTGGCGTAGACAAGCATACTCACAACACGGCCAATGACATTCAGGCTGGTATCAGAAGATTCAGCAGGTGGATCAAGAAAAGTCGAAGCCTACGCACGTCGCCCTTGACGTCCAGTCGAGGATGTTTATGTGGTCGTCCGCCCCAGCCTGCACATGGTTGACGAACTGGTCAACGACTTGCAGCGCCGCCAAGCGAACGTCGCCAGACATAGCCTTGATGTTCTCCGGGCTGAGCTGGATGTCATCATCTGTGTCGAATGTCAAAAAAGCGGGAAAACTCACGACAGAGAGGGGCTCACGAGCCGCCGCATCCGCTTGTGCTCAGCCTCGCCTTCGACCCATCCCAGTCCTTTCCCAAGCAGGCGGGCGACACGAGGGCGCACGACCTCACTGTGATCTTGTACGGCACGAATTAGCTGCGATTTTGGCGTGATATGCAGGGCAGACTCACGGTAGTCATAGATCTTCTTCTGCAGGATGTATGCGATGGAGACGGGGTCGTTCAACACAAGCTGTCAAAAGAGATGCCCTACATGTCAACCAACTAGCGAACATGGCTCGTTTCATGGAGGTGGACTGACCACATCGTTTGCCTGATGGTTAGGTCGGTGTTCAGCATTCGACGCCACACGGCTAAAGCAGGGAACTCACGCCAAACGCGGCCTTGATGCGGTAAGTCAGGCCGAGCTCGCTCTTCCACTTCCTATATGCGTGTCCAGGCTCATTCATGAACACCTGCCGTTCATGGCCCCAGATGAATTCTGCGCCAGCCTGCATGTAGAAGGTCCATCGGAGTCAGCGGAGCTGACTCTCGACACGGGATGAGGGTGCAACTGACCGGTGTGGGAAGCGACTCAACGGCAGACTTGCGGCGGAATGTCGCATATAGCCGCCAAGTGACAGTGAGGATGAGGACAGCGAGCAAGACGGGTGAGTCGAAGGAGAACGCAGCCATGGCTCAAGGACAGCCAGAACGGGAGGCTGTAAGCGGCGGTGGGGGCTTCTTGGAAGGCAAGAAGTGGCAGGCACTAGGCACTAGTACTAGGACTAGTGAGACTTTCCGAAGAGGCATCATCGATAGACCCTGGGGCGTCGGTGTATAGGACGTGCGGCACAGCGGGTTCAGGGTGGCCATGAGGATGGAGGCGCGAATCAAACAGTGGCAGAGAACGAGACGAGGACCCCGGCCGCTGCGTGGCACCGCCGGGGCTCTCGTCCTCCAGATTACGGAGATCGCCCGTACGAATCTGCTCAGCGCATCTCCATCAAGCGGGCGGCCCGAGGGCGCATGACGCCGATCCCTGATCTACGATCCAGCACGCGTACGGTTAATCCGAGGTCCCGATCGCCGGATTCCGAAAACTCGCTTTTGCCATCATCTCCACAACACGGCCGTGATCTTGGTCTAGATCTGCGCCTGTCTTGGGCCAAAGTCCCCGCCCCTGACGGGACCATTCGCACTGCGCGCTGCGCCCGTGTTGGAATTTAAGCTTGAAGTACAGACGGTATGTTTGCTGAACCTTAACTTCATTCATGCTGTTACATCTTCGCCCAGAGTATTTACTTACTATGGCAGCAATAGCATCCGCGCTCACCCTGGCAGAGTAAGTGCTTGAGCTCAAGCACGTATCAGATACTTACGGCAGTGCTCACGACGTCACGAGGTCTCCTATTTGATACACCTTATCTAACTACCCAGACTAGAGATCTAGGCGTTCTCGCATTGAAGGAGACGCAGACGCAGTCAGACTACCGACACACCAAGGTCTCTGTTGCCAACTGTCAAACTTCCTCCACCGTGACCTGCCGGCTGTGTTTTCTCCGGGAAACATTCGGAGACGGACACTGATTATTGGTTCTGTGTCCCCCAAGAGGTCTCTCCACTGATGTCAAAGATCTGGGTATACAATGCGCAGAAACCGCTGCACTTCCCAGCATATCCCGTTCGTTTCCCGGTCTCGATGTTTCCGCCGTCCGGTCAGGCCGCAGCAACAACATCGTCAGCAGCCAAGACAACATTTCTGAATGTCGGCGTTGCAGTCCAGATGGTCTCGAGGGCGCTCTTACGTACCGCGGCGGCCACCACGATCGGGACGAGGTTCATGCACGTTCATGAATCATGAAGATAGTAAGCCATGCCCTGACCCTATCAGAAACGACAGTCGTCCAAAAAGCTGGGCCTACGAACGTCGTGCCCAGGAACCTAAGTATCACCACGACGGCGTTACCACCTTCACCCGAAGATTTCTTCTGGATCTCGTGCAGAAGTCTAAACCTTTGCCGGATGAAGCGACCTGGCGGTGCAAGCTCAGTTAGATGTTCCCTAGAAAATCGAGGATTTGCGAACCGTCGGGTCCACGCCGCCCGGACTCGCTTTTTCGTAACGGTCGGAATTTCCGAGTCATACTCATCAACACCATCGGATCGTAAAAACATATGCAAATCGTCGTGAGGCAGCACCTCCGTTCTAGTATCGGAGATACACAGTAGCGGGTACAGTACGGCCTTTAAGTTAAGGAATAAGTATAGTGGCAACGCACCCGGGGTAGGCTGTACATGTGTCATGCGCATGTATCCGCGTCGTAGGGTCCGAACTCTACTAGATATCATACATGAGGATGTAGGCGATGTGTCTAAACGGGTATTCCTAGTAATACATCACTGCATGCATGGAGCAAACGAAAATTATTAAACCACCCAAGCAACTAGAACTTGGAGAAGAACGAGCAGGAGGGACGCATAGTGCTCATCACATCACATCATAGTGCGAATAGCCCCGTCCGCGCGTGGTTCGGCATGACGTGCACGAGCGTGAGCCAGATCTACGAGACGCGATGAAGCACATGTCAGTACCAGTCAGCCAAGGGCCAAGATGTGCCGTGTGGGTGTGTGGGGCGGCTCACGTTGTACAGCACGTACGAGCGCGCGTCGTGCCCGCCCGAGCGGAGGAAGAAGAACCGCGCCCCCACGAAGCTCCCGAACGCGACGAACGCGCCCCCGCAGAGCGGCCCGACGCCCCAGAAGCACGCGAGCCCGAGCGACCACGCGCACATGGCGAGCAGCGTCGCGAGCCGCGCGGCACGCGGCGCGAAGATCGGGAACGTCTGCCGGCCGAGCGCCGCGTCGCCCTCGACGTCCGCGAAGTCCTGCGCTTGAATCGTCGTGAAGATCAGCGCGCCGCTGAGCAGCACCGCCGTGCGGGACACCGCGTCGAGCTCCTGGCTCGCGCCTGTGGGAGGACCGTTTGAATATGGGTACGGGCATGCGAGAGGAGGCGAAAGACGAGGAGGGAAGAAAAAACGGACGGAGGACGTACCCATGAGCTTGGTGGCGCCGATCTCGAACGAGGTATACCCGCCAATGTTGCAGAAGCTCTTTCCGACGTAGTGGCCCGAGAGGCCGAGCTCGTCGTATGCGAGCGTCGTGAGGAAGAGCCCGAGCGTCGTGAGCACGAGGTCGGGCCCGTGCAGCGCGGAGCACGCAATGCACGCCGCGACGGCGACCCAGCGCAGGACGAGGGCCTGGTGCTCCGTGACGCGCCCCGCGGGGAGCGGCCGCCACGGCTTGTTGAGCGCGTCCTCGACGCGGCCGCGCGCCTGGTTCGAGACGTTGCACATGAACTGGTGCAGCCAGACCCACAGCACGGCGACCAGGAGACGGTCGAGCGAGTGTAGAGGCGCGGTGGCACATGCGAATGCACACTGTCGCGTACGTGTATGCGGGGTGACGATTAGTTGGGCTTGGTGTCTCACAGCCGGGACGGCCGAGGGGACTCGGATGGACTCACTATTGGGAACAAGATGGTCTTGAAGTCGGACGCGGTGAAGAGGAAGGCTGTTCGTGCGTGGTAGCTGCACCAGCGCAATAGCATGATAAGTGGCGACGAAAGCAGTCGATGCAGGGATGTCCGAGTCGATGCCTGTGAGTCCCAGTCCCTTCGCAGGG
Organism: Ganoderma meredithae; assembly: GCA_022814645.1. NCBI lineage: Eukaryota > Fungi > Basidiomycota > Agaricomycetes > Polyporales > Polyporaceae > Ganoderma > Ganoderma meredithae. The sequence continues at coordinate 56,820 of JAKLMY010000054.1, read as the reverse complement.
CGAACGCAGGGCGGAGCTCGAGCTGCTGGGGGTCTCCTCGTCCTGCGAGAGAGACGCGGGATTCCGCCACGGTAATGAGTGGTGGAAGCATTCTAGCCAGCGGTCTGGGGGAAATTGAGTGGGCTCCTGACAAACGCGATTCCAGCTGCGAACATGAGATAACATGCAGATATCATATCCCCCAGCGGCGTACCTTATGGGCGCAATATGGGCGTCGAGAACGCAGAACAGAGCCACAATCTACGTGATGGCACCGGGCTAGTAGAACAAACAAAGAGCTTCCCGTAAGAATATCACATCGCGTTATAAAATATGTCTCCGAGGCAGTGTGTTCGCCACACGGTACTCCCGGAGGAGCCAGTGCGAGTGGGGCGGCCCACTGACGAGGTACAACATCATCCAGCTAAACATGCCGCAAACCGATGATAATCACTACGACTGCAACGTGCCTGATTGCGATCGGGATTCGGTTGCGTGGATGGGTCTCCACGACTGGCCGCCTGTCACCAATGATCAACTGGCCTGGAGCGGAGGCATAAGGAGTGGTCGAACCCTGCCGAACTTGAACATAGCAAATCGCGCCCCGTTCGATGCTGTGATTAGCTCCTGCATGCATGCACATCATTCGACCGGATCTGCGGAACGGCGAACGACGAGGCGCACTTGCTTCTGGAACGGAAGCTTAGATATGATGGGTCTTATGTCAGACTAGCACATGCGGGGAGAGATGACGATTGACGCACATGGACGGTCGTGTTCGGCGGCCTGTGCATGCAGAGAAATGATCTCAGCAGGAGCATCGCCCAGAGGCTTGAAAGCTTGAACCGCAGACCGCAGAGGCTCCCACAAAGCTAAGAACTTCCACACGCCAAGAGAAAGCAACCGAGCAGTATACGCACAATAATAATTATAATGGAGACTAGCGAGAAGGTGACTATATGTGAAGAGACATAACTAAAGCGGTTCAAACCCGAATAACAATAAATAAGTACCCTGTCCAAGCTCTAACCCCCTCCGGAAACGATGCGGAACCATGCACACCGTTACAACGTCCAACGACCTGAGCCTCAGGCTTAAGTAATTCGTTCTCAGATCTCAATATTCAATATTCAATGCTCATACCTGGCTCATACGAACCGAGGATCAGCTGGGCCGCCTGTAGGAGAACCAGAATCGCCGTCAACACAGGCAAAGGCGTGCGTGGAGAGGGAAACGGTATCACCTTCTCCGCAATAGCGTACACGGTCGCCTGGCTATGTGCTCCGAGTTGCATCGGGAATATGCTGGCGTCTGCCACGCGGAGGTTCGTCGTGCCGTACACGGTCAGCGAGCGGTCCACGACGCCTGAGAAGAAGCACACAGTTCGAGTTAGCTTAATGCACTTGAACTTGCACTTCGCGGCCGCAGTGGTAATCAGTAATCACCTCCTTGCCGCCGCGGCGCCAAGGGCGCAGTGCCGATCAGGTGGTCGCCGCCCGCACACCCCGCACGGACGTAGCTACGGCAAGTACAAACGCAGCGGTCAGCCAAAGGTGCGATCACCGTCTCCATTTTCGGTTTTCGGCACTCACGCGAGCAGGTCGTCGTCGGTCTGCGCAGAGGGGTCGGGGAAGTTCTGGGCGGCGACCAAGTGCGAGAACGGGGCGGTCTGCCCGACCTTCTGCATGTACTTGAGCACGTCCACGAGCAGCTCGGCGTCAAACTCCTGGCTGAGGAAGTTGAGGTCGATGGCGGGCGCTGCGAGCGGGTCGTTCGAGGTGATGTGCTGCGGAACGAATGGCAGGATGATCAGCACATCTTGTGTCGCAGGAAGGACACACCGGACGACTCTGAACAACGCACCACACTGCCGCGGCTGGCCGGGTGCTAGGCAAGTGAGCAAGTGTGTCAGCCCGGAATGCGCTGTTGGAAGGCGGTGGAAACAGCTAGCTCACCATGAGACCCCCAAGCATGGTCGCGTAGCTCTCGCCCTGCTGGAGGTTCAGCAGCCCCTTGCTCCACAGGATCAGCTCGACGGCAGGGACGTCGCCGTTCGCAAGCCACTCCCTCTGGATCCTGTACGACTGCTGCTGGAGCGCGGACAGTCCCGGCGCACTCGTCTCCTTGTCGAAGATCGCCAGCAGCGCCTGCTGCCTGTCCGTAGAGACGATGTCCTTGAGGGGAATGAAGGCTGTCATGGAGTCCGTCGCCGCCAGGAGGCCGGTGCGGTTCGAAGCGCTGCGGGGCGGGTGGGGAAGGGGTAGGGCGGCGATCAGACGCTACCGATGCCGAATAACCACAGCGGAAGACGCTTACTACTGCGCAGCCTGCTCCGCGGCGAAGGTGGCGTTATTGCGGAGCGCGTCTGGAACACGGAGGTCAGTCCAGACTCTATGATAGTCGAGACAAGCGATGCGAGCTGTACACGCACCGAACGTCTCGATACCCGGCTGGAGCTGCCACTGCGCGGCGACGAATACATGTTCTTGGAACTGCTCGCCGACGCCGGGAAGATCCACGAGCGTCTTGATCCCGTGGCTCTGCAGTATAGACGAGTTTCCAATGCCTCCGACCGAAGTCAATTGACGGGTGGGTCCGGGGTGGAGAAGAGAACCCACCAGAGAGCTCCAGGAGCTGCGGAGTCTGAATAGTGCCCGCGGAGAGAATAACCTCCTTCGATGCAGCGACCGTGTACGTGGTCCCGCCGGAAGTGAATTCGACGCCAGTGGCAGTCAGGCCTGAGGTGGAGTTCGCGAAGACGATCTTGGTGGCCTGTGTTTACAGCCATTAGACTTTGCGTGAGAAAAAAAGAAGCAGGCATGGACGCACACGGGCGTTTGTCAGAAGGTGGTAGTTGGTCAAGTTATCGTACTGGCAGTAGTACGCCGTTGAGTAAGACCTCACACCCTGCGTACGATCGAGGCTTAGACGGATGTTCGAGACGCCGGTAGTGTTACCTCCTTGCTATATGCGGCGTATCTGCTGAGCACGAGCATTCAGGGCATAGCCTGAGTTAGTGCTGCTTACCGGTTCAGCGTTGGTTGCAATGCCAAGGTTGTTGAGGGCCACAGTGGCGTTGGTTACCGTGTCGAAGTAGATCTGGTTCAACGAAGCCTGGAAGAACAGAGTCTGAGAGCGGAGCAGGAGCAAGGCTCGAGGTATGAGCATACCACGATAGGCCCGGCGAAGCCATCGACATGGGGCACATCCGCAGCGGCACGAGCAGCCTCCTCCGCAGAGATACCAGGGAATGGGTCAGCAGGTTTCACTGCGAAACTCTCCGACTTCTTCAAGAACGGGAGCAGGCCCGACCAACTCCAGCTCCGATCGCCAGCGAAGCTTGCCCACGCGTCGTACTCCACCGCTGCACCTCGATCCCATGCCAGCCCATTGATCCCACTCGAACCTCCCACCAACTTGCCCCTAGTCGGAAGTCGACGTTGAGGTGCTGCAGCAGCGGTGGCATAAGAAGGACGCACCTTGGAAGCGAGAGGTTGCGACCACCGGCATACACTTGCGGTGTGGAGACGAACTGCCAGTCGTAAGTCGCGTTCCCAATGCCAGATTGTCCTGCATTATTGTCAGGTAGCGAACACTATGTGCTTAAACTGGGACATACCTGGCACTTCGAGAACGGGGTCATCCAAGTACAAGGCCCCGGCCTCGATGACTCCAACAACGAGGGATGGATTCTCGGCCAGCCTAAAACACGCAGGTCAGCAGATACGAAGGAATAGTAGATCATCTGGACATGCCTGGCTGACAACACGACACCAGCGGTCCCTCCGCCTGGAGAGAAAGAGAAAGAGGGTCAGCTCGAGGATCACGATGTTGGGTGGGTGGCTGCCCACCGATGACGACGTAATCAAACCGGATAGCAGCGAAATCCGAGGGGTTCTCATCCTTGGGAGCTACACATGTTGCCGCGAGCGTCTGGAGAGCTGCCGAGAGGGCAAAGATAGTCGGCAGGAGGGACGCAGAGAGCATGGGGGGCGAAACCGCGGTGCTCCTGGGGGGCGGTGGAGTGGGCGAGGTTCAGCGGGGACGACGGGAGTGTGGCCGCATTTTCTGAGCCGATACGAGGGGGTGATGACATTGTTGAGATCAGGGCATCATATGCGGGACCTGGTGATGGCAGCCGAGAAGGCCAGCAAGCAGTACGGCGGTCTCGCTGCTGTCACAGAATTGTAGTTGCAGTGTCGCAGAGGCGGTGGAAGCGCCCGTTGCTCTCCTCGCGATGCTGAGTTCCGTGGGAAATTTGGAATCTCAGAATCTCAGCTTGAGCGCACCGCCACATGCTTCGGCTTCCTGCCACAATCCGGACATCACGCCGATCCAGGTTGTTCCAAATATTTGTAGGTTGAACCAACCGACGTCGAAACCTGTTGAACTCGGGCGCATCAGGCCAATAATCATTCCGTACTTAGCACAAATTCTTTGCGCCCCACTGCACTCCAACTGTCGTTCTTTCGAGCGGGAAGATGCGACTCTTGAGCCAAGGCTCGGATCCTGGCCAATCCGCGATCAGCGAGGATCATTCCTCTGCGCCCAACCAGCGCGTAACCGTGACGTACATCTGCTGATCAACGAGGGGCCCACGTTGGGCCCACGTCCTATTCTAGGGCCGGGTAAGGTATACTTACTTAGACCCTGGCACTCCCATCTGGCTCATTGTGCTCTGGACCCGTGGATCCATGGTGCATCTTATGATGGTGGCCTCCTCGTGCCATAGCGCTTCCAAATCCAGGCACGGGGGAGGACCCGGGAAATTTAAACTCCAATAGAATATCGCGACGTAATCGTGAGGACATGGCGGCTTGGGAGCGTTGATGCATTAGGTGTTTCTGGGAAACGGTAGAGCCGAATGGCTGACTATGAGAAGATGCGTGAAAGCAGTCGAATCGATAAGGGCATGATCCGCAAGGTAGCAACACTGCAGAGCGGACGGAGGACTCAAGACGACGAAGAAAGTAGAGGTCGAAGGGACAGAACTAATCAATTCACTTGGTTCCTAAGTACATTAACGGAGTGCGGAAGCATGCCCCGTCCATTAACAAGATATTAAGTAGCACAATAAACGGATTCGAGGGCGCAGAGAGCTCAGCCTTAAAGGCTGAACGCGCTAAGGTAAGTGGTCAGAGCGAGGTCGGGGAAGTCCCAGTGCGCCTAGAAACAAAGACGACCACAAGTCAGCCATCCGTCGACACCTTGGAAAAGGGGAAAGGAGGTAGAGCGGGGGGGATGAAAGGCTGGAGCGGGGAACTCACGAAGTGGTTCGTGCCCGGGAGGAACTTGGAGGTGACGAAGCCGCCCCCGGCGGCGGCGTTGTCGTCCTCGATCTGCCAGAGCGCGACGATGCCGAAGTTGGCGGTGATGTCGCCCGAGAACTCGAGGAGCTTCATGCGCGGGAGCGCCGCGCGCACGCCCTTGTCGTAGAACGCCTTGCGGTAGATCGGCAGCAGCGCCGCCTGCGCGAACGCGACGATGAACGTGTCGCCCGTGTCCGCGGCCGCGACGTCCGTCATGCCCGCGAGCTGCGTCGGACTGATCGAGAACACGCTCGGGACGTGCGTGATCGACGGAAGGATGTACTCGAGCACGTCGGGGTTCCGCGTCGAGAGGTCCCCGTGCTGGAAGTACGCCGTGATCCACTGCACGAACCCAGGCTGGCGGTCGGCCTCCGGGATGCTCGTGTCAATCTGCGGGGACCACGACTGCGGCGGGAGCGGGAGCCCGAGCGAGACGGAGGGGGGTTCTGCGTGGACAGTTAAGTACAAGGTTGGTCATTCCGGCGCAAACGCAAATATGACAAGGCAGGGACATACCTTGGAAGATGCCGGCGCGGAGGTACTTGGCGAGCGTCTGCTGCGTCGAGTTGGCGTAGGTCTCGATGTTGGCGAGCAGGGAGACAGTGAAGGTGTTGCCGAGAGACCAGCCGAGGACGCCAATGCCACCGGACTTGCCGTCAGGCGAAGGGGCGGGAATGTTGTTCTGGGCAATGAAGGTCTCGATGAACGTAGCGAGCTCTTGGCCGCGGGCCTGGAAGAAGGACGTCTGTGCGTCGACGGGGCCGTTTTCAAGGACGTTCAACTCGGCGGCGGAGTACGGGGTCGAGCCGTTGTAGTCGCGGCGCGTGATGGCGACGAAGCGGGTGTTGTAGCTCGGCGCCTTCGCGATGACCTTTTGGAAGACGGCTGCACCAGGTGTGAACATTGGCGCGAAGGGAAGCGGTGAGGGTTCACTTACGACTGTAGTAACCCATGCCATGGATGGCGAAGATCGTAGTGTAGGTCTTAGACGAGGGCGCGCCGCTGTCGATGTATGCGAGCTCTGTACCATTGCCGACATTAAGAGTGGAGGTAGTAGGTCCCCGGGGCTGGGGGTAGTGGTCGGCCGCGGCGTTAACGGCCGTGAACACCTGGAGAGCGAAGAGGAGGAGAGTGACGGAATAATTAAGGATAGACATAGTCGCCACCGGTAGGAAGCACCCTCAAACAAGCCCAACGACTGAAAGAGAAGGAGATGATGAGAGAAGGTGGTGATGCTGCGTCGAAGCCAACGGAACACCTCAGTTTATAGCTCTCCCGACCTCACAAGAGGCAATTTGCGATTTCATGTCGGGATGCACATTGTGCATTCGCATCAGTTGAGCAATACGTGAGGTTCCTGCCAGAGCTGCCGTCGGTGGCGACAGGCACAGTGTACGAAGAGCAACGGCCCGGGGTCGGCGGTAGCAGGCAGATATGGAGCTGAGCATGTCGGCTAGGCGGCTGGACGAAGTCGCCAGGAATTCATCAAGGTACCCCTGGCTGTCAGTGCCTGCTAAGGAAAGTCTGTAACGCCAACATTGCAAGGATTGAAACGCGAATGATGCAAAATACAGGGGCAGCCATGTCGGCGCGCGAGTCGTGGAAACAGCAGAGGTCCATGGCCAGCTGCGGGAGAGCTGAGAGAGACGCAGAGCGCGCTGGAGATCGGAGTTTCATATAAGCGCCGAAAGGGCGCCATATGCAATCTCAGACGCAGCTCGCCATCTCGTGACTCCCGTCTCACACTCGTCTCTCACATCCCAGCCTCTCTCACGTCCACGCCGATCATCATGCATCATGCTGTACTAGCCTCAGGACGCTAGGAATGACCCACTACCGGCCACAATGCACAGCCTACATCACAGCTCTGCAGACCGAGGCCGACAGCCGACGAATGTCGACAAGAAGCGTCATCGTCCAAGAGGTCGATCTTTGCCGGGTACCTGCCCTTGCCTGCCTTTCTCGATAGTTAGGCCGCACCGAAATGTAAGTAGACTGTAGTAACCAGGCCGAACTGTGTAGGGACAAACGCAGGACCACTGAGTCTTGTATGGGCAGAGAGTATGATAAACCCCAAGCATACAAATATTGTTCAACTAAGCCGAAGGCGGGAAGCGCTTCATATGTACGATTCTGTTTATGCGCCACGCTGCTGTCTACGGCTTTATTGCTAAGTAACGGGTGTTCCATCTACAAGCGTCTTTCCAAAACGGTATGTGTTGTGTTCGTGACTGACGTCTTGCTGGGGAACTAGCCTCCTTTCTGTTCTTAGAAGCCACCGCCATCAGCGCCCAATAGCGGCTGGGATACTAGTGGCCGCGCCGGTGGCCACTGAGCTGCACCGGACGTCACCGTATCGTAGCCCATCTGTGCACTCCGCATTTTATGTCCATTACAATGAATGACGCGGACGAGCACTTGTCGAGATGGCCCGCTTCCCAGCGTTTCCCACTTGACGGTAGGTAGGCATGAGGGACTATGGGGTATAAAGCATCGCGCTCGTGTGCGTTACCAGGTGGGCACTGTACAGCGGCAACCAGCACTCTTACATTGCCTGCTCTGCTGTAACATGCGTCCTTAATATGTCCTGGTATGCAAAACTCCTTCAGTAATTATTGCGCCTTGCCTCTTGTTGGTCGAACTACCAGGTCTTGTGGTTAGGTGGCGACGAGACACAGCAGGCAGCTACCCCGTCGGGTTTCATGCCTGACTTCACGTGTTCGGGTCAGATACATGCGATACCGACTCTTCGCGGACCATATGGTCCCGCGTTTGTGGTGCTGGGGCGCATTCAATTTCATCTCGTTGCAAGAGGGTACACGTTCTAAATGTGGGCCATATGACTGTGAATACATTCTTCTCTGACGATGACAATCTCTGGGGAGTCAGATACAAGCAAGCTCTACCCCAGTAGCCTTACAACCGCTTCCGCGACCAAGAAAAGTACATGTCCGTGGTGATGCTGCGGTTCGGGTCCTCGAGCTCTTCCAGATGTTGCCTTGCGACTTCGGGGGTAATCCCTTGCTCGGCGAACCGCGTGGGGAGGTCCCGAGCTACTCGAAGCATGTTGACCTTCCACGCAAGGCCGAGCTTGTTCTCCTCCTCGTCTGACGGACGTGTTGCTGTCAGTGTGGAGCACGAGTCTGACCATGAAGTTAAATCTAGGACCCACCGTCGCTCTTTCCAGAGATAGGTATCGCGACCTTCCTTACGTGCACCTCGTCAAGGGACTCTATGGACTTGAGTATCCCTTCGAGGTATCGGCCGAAGCAGGGTATCGTACCCCGGGACTGAAGGAGCTTGAGCCAGCCTCCAACGAAGGCGCTCATGCCGGGGCCCAGGGGCTTTTCGCCGTCGACCATGTTGCTGTCGTCGGGATCCTCGATGATGATCCAACCGCCTGGCTTGACGAGTCGGACGGCGCGGCGGAGGATATCCTCGGCTCCAGGGACCTATGTTGTGTTGTCAGCAGCCCTTCAAGGACACGTTGGGACACGATTGCAAGGACGGACGTGCATCAAGACCAGTCGGGCATGCACTATGTCGAAGGTCTCGTCCTCAAAAGGAAAGGCCTCTGTAATATCGAGCTTTTGGAACTTGACATTGGAAGGCAGAGGACTGGAAGGGTTCGTAAGTTGAGGGATCCACTGTGTCACATCACCAGAGACAACGTACCGAGGAGGAATGGGGTTCTGGTCGACGGCAACGACCCGGGCTTGTGGGAACGCTTTGGCGGCTTGGATGGTCCTGCAAAGAGTGAGAGGAGTACTGCACGGGGGACAAGTATCCTACCATGCGCCACTCCCGGATCTAAAGCACGGACTCAGCATGGAGGACATGTGAACGCCTCTGCCCTGCTACGTACCCTATTTCGAGAATAGCGGTGGGCTGAAGGTCTTCCAGGGGGGCGAAGGATAGCTTTCCAGAGAAGAATTGTTTAATTGCGATATTAAGGTCATCAAGTCTGTAAGACAAGTTGAGAGCGGCGTTGAATCGTACTAGGGTTTGTCGGTCGCTTACCGGGTCGTCTCCTCTGTAGCCGCGTTAGCAGGCTGGCGATCAAAGCTCAACTTTATAAGCCACGAACAGGTTCTCGGCAGTACAATTTGGGTACCGACCTGGAAAGCGTATGTGCGTCTCTCGCCTGCCCCCTCTGCAGCGGTCTGCGACGGTTGAGGTGAGTCGGCCATCTCAGTTCTAGGTTTGATCGACGAGTAGGTTGCCTCAACGATCCATAAGTAGCGGCGTAAACCAATGTATGTTATGACTTCTCACGGCCTCCCATAATTTTCATTTTCTCCACAAAGGTCGAGTGGCGGAAATAATTGTGTCCTGTTGGTGTTGTTGCAAACTGTGATCACGCCCAGTGGCGCCCGACGGCTGTGGCCGAGAAGGACCCCGAAACCTCTCGGAGAGTTCCCACGGCACGCAGGATGCTCTTGCCAAAGTCGTGCCGCAGAGGCCCGGTCCCCACTCAACTTCCTCATCGTCCCCTCTCCTCATCCGACCATGATCGGACGTTGTTCCGCTTCTCCATCCGTTCTAGCTCCTCCTCTCTCTGCCAATCACCATCATCAGGATAAGTACAGCTTCCAATTTTAAAAATCCGGGTGTGGATTGATTCTGGATCTCCGTCGGCGCTGCGTCCCCCCGACAAATCAGGATCGACGCCCAAGAATATCAACATCGGAGGAAGGAATTCGCAATGTGTGAAGCATTCCAAAACTGAAAATAAAAATAAAAAACATCTCCGCACAGTAGGAACTGGCAGCTTTTTTGCTTCTTCTGCCACCCTCGCGACTGATGTTGCTAGTGCGTTGATCATCAAGCCTGACGTTCTGCCGTCCCACAATATCTCATCCGCACCATGCGATCTCCGCGTAGAATTTGACCCCCACCCTGACCAGGTCGGGCCATTTGCATGATGGCATGATGTCCGATGATCTACTCATCGACTTCTTGGGACCCCCGCGGCGTGTTGCGTTCGCTAGGCAGCTCGGGCCATCTTGGCCTATCTTATCCCAGTACCTGCCTTGAACAGCCATGATCTCGCCGGAGATGTCACAAAGCTTTCGAAGCATGCTCAGTACCTCGTGCCTCCCCCAGCTCCAGATGGGCCCTAGTTCCTGAAATATTGGTCATTGGTCTGCAACAGGTAGGCACACAAAACTATCATACGTAAATACTTTCAAACGATGGCCCTGACAAGGCGATATTGACGAGTTATACTCGACGGGTCATCACTTGAGGCAATGTAGAAGTACCACGATTTGTCGCACTGACGTGTGCCCTTCCGACACCAGTAAGTAGCGTCAACGGCGAGGGATCCCGAAGTTCGCATTCCGTGACATTCAATCAGATTCCTTGGTGAGCATGGAGTACTTGGTAGCCAGCTCGGCGAGACCTCGGAAGGCCAATGAGCTTGGTGGATCTCTGTAACATTACTGTTTCATGTTTCAATTGTCCACGGCTCACATATCCGACTCTAGGTCACCTCTACGAAGAGGGGATTTCTGTCGCACTCTCAGTTGAAGCATCTCTTGCGCGTCAAAGTGAGTATATCAACCGTTTTGCGAAGATGTCTGGAGAGAATGCGGGGGGCCCGGGGGGGGGGTCGGAAGCTTCTGGCTTGTCGATTTCATCGAATATGTGATCTACGTCGACCGCTCGCAGTAAGGCTATCGGACGCAGTGTGCCATCCAAGACGTCTCAGCCTGTTGACATTGCAAGGCTCGTCTTCAGTGTATGGCTCAGATTGGCCTTCGCCTTTCACTCCCTCTCCTTGCGCTCGAATATCTCATTATGCCCATCTGACCTTACCTCAGTCGTCCTACAGATGGACGTCACTACTTTTGCTGCCATTCTGGCGTGTGTAGCAACAGCTACATGGTTCGCCATCCGTCTTCTCATGCCAGGACGGCCATTGCCTCCAGGCAAGTGTATTTTCTCGGCACCTCTGCACGTGGAGCGCTCATCGTATTGGCCGTCAGGACCGCCCCGATCGTCGAAATCCTTCGACAAGCCGTGGAAAACGTACGCTAGTTGGTCTGAGACTGTCGGTAAGCCACTCGCGTCGTCTCGTTAAACACGCACACTGACGCGCACCGCGAGCTAGGCCCTCTCGTGTCTCTGGGGACGCCTTCGCGGCCGGTGGTGGTCATCAACACTGCCGAGGCGGTGACCGACCTGCTGGAACGGCGTAGCCATTTCTCGTGCAAGCCGCGATGGCCCATGGCGGAACTGCTCGGACGGCAGAAGAACGTCGGGTTCCAATACTATGGCGAGCGGCTGAAGCAATCGCGCAAGGTCCTGCATAGTGCGCTGAATGCCAACGCCATCGGAAGCACATGGGCGGCGCTGCTGGACTCGCAGTCTATCGAGCTTCTCAGCGGCTTCCTGAGTACCCCGGGAACGTTTTACGCGGACATTGGACGGTGAGCAGCAACACGTTGCTTAAAATCATCGGAGGAGCACTTACAATGCTTCATGTAGGAACGTGGAAGCCCTTGTTGTCATGTTTACCTATGGAAGGAAGCCGGACGAGAAGTACACGGCCCTTGCTCGGGAGGTCATGCACCAAACGGGCATTGCGCTGCAGCCTGGCCGGTGGGCGGTCAACTTCTACCCCGCGCGTAGGTCATGTTCTTTTTATAGGGGGCATCCACTCAAGGACATTCCTAGTCATGTACGTGCCGACCTGGTTTCCTGGGGCCGGCTTCCAGCGGTGGGCGCAGGATGCGAAGGAGACCTTCTACCGCCTCACTCGCGAGCCATTCTACCGTGTCAAGTCGGAGCTGGTGGGGATTCACATGCACGGATGTCGTTCATCCAGCTGGCTGACTGTGCGTTTTCAGGCACAAGGGAATGCTCCCATGTCCTTCATCCGCCATTCTCTCGAGACGTTCGGAGAAACTCCCCAGGAGGAAGACATCATCATGTCTGCCGCCGGCAGCCTCTTTAGTGGTGCGTCGTAGCACCACGACACTCTCGCTGTTATTGTTATATCTCGTACTGACCTGTTCTTGTCAGCGGGAACGGACACTGTATGTGGCACTACGTTCGGATCGCCTTCTCTGTATTAACCTTAACCTGCTGCTCGACGTCAGATAACGACGTCCATCCTCACCGCTATGCTCCTCCTCGCACGCCACCCCGAAGTGCAAGCCCGCGTCTACGAGGAGATCAAGGCGGCCGTCGGGACAGACCGCCTGCCCGATATGCAAGACCGCGCCGCCCTGCCCTACCTCGACTGCGTCATTCAGGAGTTCCACAGGTTCAACCCCGCGATCCCGCTCGTCACACACGGCAACTCGAAGGAGGACGAGTACCTTGGGTACCGGATCCCGAAGAAGACGTGGCTCATGGCCAACGTGTGGTGCGTGCTGGCATCACTCGCGAACTGCGTGTCTCTGTCTCTGTCTCTGGTGCTGACTTCCTGTCCTGCTGACGTGCAACTTGGACTGGGACTGGACAGGGCGATTCTGCACGACGAGAAGGACTATCCAGATCCTGAAGCATTCAAGCCCGAGCGGTTCCTCTCTGGCGGACACGGTCCCGAGCGAGACCCGCGGGAGGTCGTCTACGGCTTTGGTCGCAGGTACGCATCCGCACGCCGCAGTCTATGGCTTCCGCTGATACTGATAGATCTCTGGTCATACGCCAGGCTGTGCCCGGGGATGCACCTGGCGAACGCGTACCTGTACCTCGTCGTCGCGCGGACGGTTGCGACGTTCGAGCTCTGTCCTGAGGCGGACGAGAAGGGGGTCCCGCAGTTGCCCCCTTTGGATTTCGCAACTGGTTTAGTCTCGTAAGTTGCGATTCGCGATTCACCGTGTTCGGTTCGGCCTTGCTTATGACTGCTTGCAGGGTGCCTAAGCCCTTCCGCTGTGTTTTCAAGCCACGGATGAACGCGGAAGAGCTTTTGAGGTTGCATGAGGGGCAGGAGTAGCACACTTGTTCAGCGTCCAGTCTCCTCCATGTTGAACGACTGTCTCCTCTATAAGTTATTGTAAGGCATATTATTGACCCTACGGGGCTCATGTGAAGGTCACACATGTGCGAATGCTAAGAGTGTTGGTCGAGAACAAATGGTGGTATATAACGCGTACACCCACAACCCAAGTACGTACAGAGATACTTCTACAGATAGAATTTGTCAAATACTAGAAGAGAAACGCCTGTTGTTGTACAACCCTTAGCGCGAGCCTAGAGCTTGAACGCATCCATATAGACCTGCAGAGCCTCGCCCGGCTCCGCGACATGCGCCTACAGTCCAATGCTCATAAGTCACTCTGGTCAACAACGAAGCAGAAGCAGCAGGAACACGCACGAGATGGTTGAAGCCCGGGATCCACTTGACGGCGACGAACCCGCCCCCTGCCGCCTTGTCGTCGTCCTCGACGGCCCACTGGGACGGGATCGAGAACGACGCAGTTTGGTCCCCAGAGAACACGACAACCCGCATCCGTGGCACGAGCGCGCGCGCGGCCTTGTCGAACACGGCCTTATGGTACGTCGCCGCGATCTGCGGCGCGCTGAAGAGCATGAACGCGAGGTCCGAGCCGAACGCGGACGGCTCGTAGAGGGAGCGCGCGAGCTCCGCATCGGACATGCTGTAGATCGTGGGCGCGCGCGAGGTCGTCGGCACGACGTACGAGATTGCTTTGGGGTCGCGCGTGGAGAGGTCTCCGTGCGTGAAGTAGGACGTGATCCAGTGCGAGAAGAAGGGCGTGCGCGCCTCCACCGGCATACTCTGGTCGACGAGCGGCGTCCATGCGTCGGGCGGGATTGGCTTGCCGAGCGAGACGGTGGGTGGCTCTGCGCGGGGGTGGAGGTCAATTGGGGTTGGCGTGGGGAAGTGTGAGAGCTGGTGTGAGAGCTGAGGTCGGAGAGAGGGGTGGGGTACGAGGGACGCAGAGCGGAGAACGTACCCTGCAAGATGAGAGAGCGCATGCTGTCCTTCCAGCGCGCCTGCGCGGGCGCTGGGAGCGCGTCGACGGCTGCGACGGTCGCAAGCGCGAAGGAGCAGCCCAGGGACCACCCGAGGACGGCGAAGCCCCCTGTGGACCCGTCAGCGGAAATAGGGGGCAGGCTATTCTTCTCAGCGAAGAGGTCGATAAAAGTCGCGAACTCCAGACCGCGTGATTTGAGGAAGTCCGCCTTCTGGTCGTCGGTGCCCGAGTTGAGCACGCCGATCTCGTCTGCAGAGAGGGGCGTGGAGCCGGGGTAGTCGCGTCGGTTCATGGCGACGAACCGTATACCTGCCTTCGGCGCGAGCGCGATGACCCTATCCCAAATGGCTGGACGCGAAGGCGGACATTACTCCGAGGGGACATGCGCGACGAGAGAGGGCAGACTCACGGCCTGTGAACACGGTCCCGTGGATGGCGAAGATGGTGACATAGTTGGTGGCGCCGTTGGGAGCACCGCTATCGACGTAGGATAACTCGGTGCCACTCTCGTTGACAATCAGGGAGACCATTGGTGCAGTAGTGGGGTCGGGTTGTGAATGAGCTGGAGGGTGCGAAGTCGGCCGAGGCGTACGAGGACGGCTGAGTCCACGGAAGAGATTGGATACGGTATTGACGGTGGAGGACAAGAAGGCGCGAATCTGAGGGGCTGTTGGTCTGGACATATTCCCAGCGTCTTGTTGAGCACCTTGTGGACAGCGGCGATGCAGGAGGGGTGATTGGGTCGATCAATGGGGCTATCTGGTGAGGGAAAGTTCCGACGCTGGCATGGGTGCTCGCTCTTGTTACATGGCTCAAGTATATTCCACCGTCAAGGCCCTCTTTGTGTGTGCACCCCGCATGCCTTCTGTCTCACAGAAGCGCCGCAAGCGACACACCTGCGCAACGTGATACGAGCCACAATGCAGCATCTTGCACCTTGAATGCGGGAACACGTCGAGAGTCTACGCCGCGGAGTGAAGGAATTGCCCTAAGCCCAGCCCACCGCTCCAAGGCCATCCGAAGTCAGACGGTCTGGACAAAATGGACGAAAAGCAAATGTTTCCCGAAAGAAGTTGATAAAAACGTCGAGCACCATCTGGACAGCGAAGCAGGTCGGTGATGTGCAAGAGACGCACTTTCAGGTTCCCCCAGATTTGCGAGTGATTTGCGACAGTTGGGGCCGTTATCGCGGCCAGAACGTGAAATCCTGAGAGCCGGTCTGTTGCGGACTCTGCACTGCTGTATGTCATCTTCCATCTGAAATCCTCGTTGATGGTTGCGAGATGGCGTATCCGTCGTGGGTTGGGGTTGTCGGTCATCGCTCACAGCAGAGTTACTGACGCAGACCCAGCACGATCGGCGGGCGTTTCAAACTCCCGGACCCCGGAAACCCCTAACCAAACCGCTGCAGCGCCTCGTCCGACAATAACTTCAACCTCCTCCACCCTTTCTCCTCTCACTGACACCCGAAAACACCGACATTTTTTGAAACAATCGCATTGCTGTGCGTCTCCATCTCTGTGATAGGAGCTCGTCGTCCACTACGAGTTTGCGAAATTTCAAGATTCTAGGGTTCCTTTCTTAAGCCCTGGAAGTGCGTGGCAGGTTGGTGACTTGCTTACGACACACAAGTCGAGCATCTTGTGTTTCAATGCATTGGAAAACGTGCATCGCGACCCTCTTTCCGTCCTCCAGCACGTTGTAGTACGTCAGAACACTCGCGGTGCGTTCTCAGTGCGGGAGCGGCGTGCCAATCTTGACGCGGACGCGTTGACGAGCGGCCTTTACCCCTGCTAAATGCCTTATTGCAGACAACACTCCCTCGTACGGATAACACGAGGAACGGCCCGACCTCCGTGTCCAGCACCTTTACGCTCTGCGACAGGCAACGTGTAATGGTAGTACAGGTTAACTTACCACATGTACGTCTTCCGTTACGATCTGTCTTGTCGTGCTCACTAGACAGTCGTGCTCAGGGAGTGCACCACAGTTTCTGAGTATTAGACATGTCCTTGCCACCAGTTGCGAGATGAGAGTGTGCTTTAAGTTCTCTGCAGCCCAGTCTGGTCGCGTCTTGCTGACGAGTGCACAATTCTCACTGGGCCCTCATGCGGTCTCAGAGCGTCCGCACTACGACCAATGAAGTCCTTCATACTGAAATGCAACGAATGACTCATCGTCCAGCCGAACGGTAGAGTCTTAGCAGAGCTTAGCAGTGAGTTCCTCGCATCTAACTTGGGAAGGATGACATGCGATTGTAGTCTTTGACGAAGTACTTATGTTTCGATGGTATCTGTCTGTCTTGACCCGCCTTGACATAGCCGCGAGGGGGGCATGATGACATGAGAGAGACAATGACACTCCGAGTCCACATCAGCAACTACTTCTCTCTAGGCCCCATTCTCGCAACTAGAAGATACTTCACGCTCCAGCCTAGTCGAGTAGAGTTTGCGGACCGATGACCAGACGTGTCGGCTTCAATCATGTAAAGATGCTGATGACTCTTCGCCAAGCAGGAACTTTGGCTTATTCTGCTCCCAGACCTAACACATGCCCTCGGCTGCGGCATGGCTACTCTGAGGGTTACTCCGGGTCCACACCTAGCGTTCTGGGGCCGGCTTCTTCGAGAGACGTCTCGGGTGTACCCTGCACGGGATGCACACACTAGTTTGGGTGCCTTCACCGATGCCTGTACGGGAGAGAGTAACATCAGCGTCATCTCGTAGGTGATTTCTCTGGCATGCCCGTTAACTTAGGCCTTTCGTGCTACCTCCCCTTGTCGATGACCTAAACCCTCCTCAAACACGGCACACCGTAGTTAAGAGGGCGATCTTCCATCAAGTTTTCCTCCATTTGCGCGCCCCTTACGCACTTCTTCTTCAGCTCCCGGAAGACGATATTCAAGCTTACCGCTCTCACCATCAACACCGGTTTCCGGACGGCGGTATTCGCCCGTCTTCGTCCTCATCCTCTTATGCCATCTTTCGCGGTTCTCACATCCACCACTGTCCCCCCTGATAGCTTATTGGCGTGCCAGAGTCATCCAGTACATTCCCCGCCGACAAGAGCTGTACGACATTGAAGGCTGAAGCACCTCCGAGTCATCAGCTATCTACTTTCTACTTTCAACCTAGAGTCGTCTGTGTTCAACGTTGTCGCCAGCTTGCCGCTTAGTTGGAGGCATGTTGAGGGTACAGCGACACAATACAGCCTTGGGGGCAGCGTTACGGGTGACCCTCATGAAGCCCGAATAGACATGCGTACTTACATGCTTCGACCCTTGCAGCGGAACTACATCCCGCGCATGACCACCGCTAGTCTGGGCTGGAGAAAGAAGGAAATAGCTCAATTCAACTCAATGCTTATGCAACGATATGATGCTAATGAAATACAACTATACAGTGTGCATTTGGTGGGGAGAGCAGAAACTAGACATCAAATGCGCTCAAGTACAAAGCATGCGGAAGGAAGAACGGGTCAATTCATATGCATGAGCAGTGGCCGTTACTAGTCAGTGGTGCTTGGATTCCAGTCTTGCGATATAGATACAGTATTACAGATGCAGGATGCATGGTGAAATGTCTGATCAATGGATATGGGTGCTCAAGCCAATCGAGACGCTCGGCGCTCAGTACTCAATATTCAATCGCGGCGCCAGGGCGGGAAGGTGGGCACCCAGTGGTGCAGATCGATGTCAGAATCACTGTCGTCGTCGTCCCCGCGATCGTTGTTGTTGCGGCTGTTGGATCCGCTGGGGCCGGCAACTGGTGCGGAGGTCTCTGCGGCAGCAGGCTTGCTCACGCGTCCTCGGCACACAGGACAGGTCCTGGAGCCCTTGAGCCATTGCTAGAACGAAGAAGCTTTCAGTGCCATGCCGTGTCAGAGAGGAGACAAAAGACCAGCGCGTACCTGGAGGCAGCCCTCGTGGAACCAGTGGGAACAAGCGGGAATACGCAGACAAGCATCCTTCGCTTCATACTAGAGGAAGGGGAAAGGCGAGGTGTGAATGCCAGCATTGTAAACATAGATAGAGAAAACTCACGTCGTCCAGACAGATAGGGCATCTTTCCTCTGTATGGCCAGGCCGGACCCACTCTCCGTACGTACCCCTCGGAAGCGCGGACACGATATCACCCGGTGTCCCGCGCGGCTTCACGTCACCCAAAAGAGTCGACAGTGAGAGCAGCCCTTCGTACGACGTGTCAAGATCCTCATCACGCTTAACAGGAAGATTAGTATGAAAACGAAACAGTGAGGGCAGGGACGAAAAACGCACCACGTAGTCTCCAAAGTTGTTGCGCCTGCGCCCAGAGGATGGCAAGCGGTTGGGAGGGAAGTCGACCCAAACCATGTCGGGAGGGATGTGCGGCGGGAAGCCCCCGCGCGAGCGCGCAAAGCGACCGTTGAGCGGGGCGCGCGGCTCCGTGCGGCCGGCCGTGGAGAACGTGCCGGTCGGCGGCGAGGGCGGGCGGTACACCGTCGGCCTCGGGAGAGGACGCGGGCGGGTCGAGAACGGGGCCGGGGTCGTGCCTTCGTGGGCGCTTCCCGACAAGCGCGACGCGAGGTTGGGGGCCAACAGCGTCGGATGGAGGTCCAGCGTCCTGCGTGCGGCCATCCGACGCATGGTCTCGCGACGCTGCTCAGATCGGTCGAGCCCGCTGAGCGAGCTGAAACGCGCGGCCGGCTGGCTGTCAAGCGGCTCGCGAGGGTTGCTGGTAGTGCGTTCCCGCTCTGGGATTGGGCGGTGGCGAGGGGTGGGAGCCACCGTTGGCCTGGAGAGTAGCTCGCGCAGCCAGTCAGTCTGGCTTTGGGGCCGGGATACTCGCCGCGCGGCATCAAGGCGGCGTTGGGCGAGTGATGGATGCAGATGTCGGTCTTCGAAGCTGCGCAAGGTATCGCTTGCTGATGCATGAGACGTCCTCGGCGCGGCTGGGGCATTAGACCGAGCGAGGCGCGGGCGGGCGGGCGTATTGAATAGTTCACGTCGCCAGTTGGATTCCTCTCTGGGTCTGTGACTTGAACTTAATGATGGCAGCCCGAAATCGAGGTCATCGTCGTCAGAATCCGAGATTGTCTCTAGCATGTCTTGGAGACGACGTTCATCTGTTGCCACGTCGCGATCGCGGACAGTCCTGTTCTGGCCTTGCAGGGCCATGGAGCGTGCAAGCGTGGCACGGAAAGGCCCAGCTCGGTAGGCAGTAAGGTCGAAATTTCCATACTCCGGGGCTAGCGGAGCAGGTTCTGGACGGGGCGGCGGAACTTCGGGCAGAGTGTCCGGGTAGAGCATGGGCGGAGGTGGAGGGATAGCGGACGGATGGATGGATTCGTTGAACGATTGCAACATCGCATCGTCCGTCGAGGTGCGTGGTGTAAACGTGCTCGTGTAGTTGTGCTGAGGGCGGGGTGGTATCAACCTATCCACCGAAGAGATTGAAGTTGACGCGGGAGGATCGAATAACGAAGCCGACGGCAACATGGGATCCGGGTAAGGAGGCGTTGATGGCCTGGCTCTGTGTCGCAGGTCACTCAAACCATGCGATCTGGCGCGACTGTTCCTCTCGAGGGACGGACCCGCGCGCGACCAGGAGGATGAATGTTCTGTATACGACGCAGGTATCCTAGGCGGTCTGGGAGGAGAGGAACGAAGGAAGTCATGGTCAGATGGTTGGGATGACATTCTTGTGTGCCTTGGGAGAATGTCGAGCTCTGAGAAAGGATTGCTGTCGAAGTCCCACGGAATCCACGGGTCCGATTCGACGCTCAACGCTGGTGCTGCAGGCTCGGAAGTGAGCCATGATGACCGACTAGATTCGGGAAAACTCGGCGGGTGTGGGCGGCTGGGAAGACGACTGGCCCGTCGGGCGGAAGAAGCATGCAAGCGATCTCCACCATTGCTGTCATCGAGGGCCCCACGAAGACTAGAGAACGAACTGCGAGACGAGCCCTCTGACAGGAATTGCGCGACTCGTTGACGATGAGCCTCTGCATCGCGGATGGCGTCCTCCAACTCGGTTTCGATCTCGCGATCGCGGTCCCGCCTCAGATAATCATCAACAAGCAAAGTGGCTAGGTCTGGCGAACGGGTGGACCGAGAAGGCATTGGTGGTGGGCGGCGACTTTGGGAAGGTCGAGCCTGCGGATTGGTGATGCTAGTCGGCGGCTGAGCATGCGGGTGCGACGGAGGCCTGTGGAAAGCTGAGGTGTCGGACGGCGGGGGCTCCAACTCACCCGAAGAAAGTACGGGGTCGAACAGTCTATCAATATACTCTGTGAAGTGGTTTAGGGATTCGTCACAGTATGTCCAAGAGCCTGCAGCACGCAACTTACCTCGATTTGCTCTCGACCTCCGATTGAAATCATTTCGAAGAGATGCATCCCGCTCCAACGACTCTAAACGTCTCAGTCGATCACCGAGGGAGTCGCGGTCCGTACTGGGCCGAGAAGGCGGCTCATGAGCGTGCTGGGAGCCGCCTACCAGTGGAAGGAAGGCTCGGGGAAAGAAGGGGTCGGCATTGAACGAGCCGGGATCGTGCAAGGACGTCTCTGAGATGAGTCTCAACCACGAGAGCGCAAGAAGGAAAGACTAGCCACGAACCTTCTATTGTCCTCATATCCTCCTCCAGACCCTGGTTAAAGGGGGTCCACCGAGGGGGTCGATTCGCCGGCGACTGACGCAGGACAGACATCTCCCGCTCAAAAGCATCGACTCTCTCCATCGCCCTCCTTATTTCTTCGTTTCGGTCTGGCGCCGGGGGTGGCGTCGGGGCAGAGGGAGGCGCAACGGGGTCTTGGCGAGTGACAAAAGACAGGACTGCATCCATGGAGACATCCTCCATGGGGACATCCGCCTCCTCCTCCGGCTGCTCAAGCAGGGTTGGGGGGACATTCAATAGCGGCAGCTGGCCTGCAGAGGCTTCATCTGTGGGAAGCAGTGGGGGAGAGATGTCGGTAAATGAGGTCCTCGCGGAGTGGTAGCTCTCGACGCTACTGGTGCTGCTGCCGGAAGAGGACATGGAAGCATTTGAGGAGACCAGGATGTCGTCCACCTCGCTCTCGCTGTTGTTCCGTGGACGCTTGTTGCGCTCCCGGCTCCCGCTCGGGCTCGAAGAGGAAGCGAGGGAGGGGGTCCTGCGACTTGTCCCGACAGGCCGGCCATCGAGGTCTGGTTCCATGGCGTCGAAAGATCGTTTGTGAGTAGAGGGGACAGAGGGGATATTGGGGGTGTAGAATGGGTCAGCCATTGGGGACAGCAGACATGAACGTGGTTGGTGGCCAAGTCAAGTCGCCACTGCCAGGCACGACGACCGCTGCACCTCGCCTCGCGGGCGCCGTCCGGCCCTCGATCCTCCGCCCCAGGCGCCCATCATCTTAAGCACCAAGCTAAGGCCGTTACCACTTCTGACCATTCCATTGTCCTCCGTGTGCAGCTCTCATCTAGGTATATTGTCGCTCATTACGCTATATAACAAGACATTACAATAGGTGGTATGCAAGGATCCTGGTCCGCTGCCGGAACCTGCAACCAAAGCGTCCGAACCCATGCCCCTCAGTCGAGACCCAAGTCGGTCTCAGGCCTTCTTCTCGTCTCAGGCCTTCTTCTCCTCCTCCTCAGCCCTCCGCTTCTCGCGCCTCTCGCGCCCGCGGGTGATCATGGGCTTGGGCTCGAGGTTCGCAAACAACTTTTTGCACACCTGCTCGATCAAGAAGCACCCGATGAAGTCGACGATCATCGTCACGGTCAGCTTGAACTTGAACTGCACACGCCACCCACTCGTCAGCAAACACTCATAAGACGAAAGCAAAAAGCGGGAGAAGCGACGCACTGAGTCCGCCATCTCCACGATCTGCAACCACCGGTTTAGGTCAGGCATGAAGTCGGTAGCGCCGGAGAACGCGACGGCTTCGGCGCCGACAAGGCCCCAGTAGAGCGCTGAGTTTTCACGGATGCCCTCGCGGAACGGACGGCCTTGGAAGTTGATCGCGAACGTGGACACCTGCTGCGAGAGACCGAGGAGGTAGATGGCAGTGTTCAGCAGGTTAGGCTCGAACTTGGCCTCGAGGTCGATCGGTCCCCGCTCCTCGAAGACGTGCGAGAGATTGGTAATGTACACGAGGGTGACTATGTGGAGGGCGAACTGCAAGAGCACCGACAACAGCACGTAGAAGTTGAAGATGTTTCCGAGAGGACGTTCTCGCGAGAGCTTTTCAACAGGCTACCAGGACAGGAGAAACAGCTGTGAGCAGGAGATCCAAGTTGCACACTGCGAAGTACTCACCTTAGCACGGGAGATGCACAGGAAGCAGACGGACATGAGCATTCCAGTAATCGTGACCTGATAGTCGCCAAACTTGATGCCATCCAGGTACTGCACACTCAGACTGTACGCCGTGATCAGACAATTCAGCGCAAGGATCTTGTACATCTGGATCGTCGCAACGAGCGTGCAACGGCCCTGACGGATGATGTGCGTGACTAGCAAAAAAAGAAAACCAGCTTCAGCACCAACACCATCAACAAGCGCACAAAAGAATGCTCACTCGCTTTGACGTTCGACAGCTTCGACGTGAACGGCGCCGCGCACGACGCGTCCCCGAGCTTGATCTTCGGCACTTCGTCCTCGCCCTCCATCTCCGCGAGCTTGTCCGTGATCGACGCCATGTCGAACTTCTCCATTGGGTTCGTCTTGCGCGCGTTCTGCTGGTCCGCCGCCGCCTTCTTCTGCGCCTCGACCACGTCCGGGTACAGGTGCGCGATCAGCGGCGGCACCGGCGGCGGCGGCTGGTTGAACCGCGCCGAGATCTTCAGCTGACTTTCGTACACCTTCTTCAGCCGCTCGTTCCGCTGGTGCTCTGCGATCTTCTTCAGGTCCTCCTCCGTCCCGTCCAGCAGCGCCACCCCGATGTGTGCCTGCTTCAGCGCCCCGACGTCGTTCGTACCGTCGCCCGCCATGAGCGTCACGTAGCCGAGGCTCTTGAGCGACGTGAGGATGAACTCCTTTTGTGAGGGTGAGACGCGGGCGTAGACCCAGGTGTTTTGGACGAGGTCGTTCCACGACGGGTGAGACTCGTAGAGCTTCATCGCGGCGCCAGTGATGCAGATGTCGTACTTGTCAAACAGCGAGGTGTCAATCGGCTTGGAAGGATCGACGGTGATGTTCACAGTGTCGTCGACGGAACGCCACACCAGAGAGCTCGTGCCTTCCGGAACATCGAGGATCAATGCGTCGCGGTCAACAATTTCGACGTCGCGGGCAACGTGAACGGCAGTCAGCGGGTTGTCTCCAGTGATCATGACGCACTGAAAACGACATGAGTAGAGGGCTACTGCACGAGAAAGGGACTACCTACGCGGTGCGAAGAGTCGCCGAGCATTTTCAACGTCTCGACGGCATCCTCCTTCAGCGGGCAGTGGAAGACCAGGAAGCCGGCAAAGTGAAGCTCAGACTCGACCTGATCACGGGCGAGCTTGTTGATCTACACAAGCCATCAGCAAGTTTCCCCAGACCGACTGACGAGACTGCTCACTTTGTCCAAAGGCATCGTGTCCATCTCCTTGTACCCAAGCGCAAGCACGCGGCTGCCGCGGCGAGTGTACCACTTGAACGTCTCATCGTAGTTCTTCGGCACAGACGCCAGCATGCGCCTGATCGTCTCCGGCGCGCCCTTCGCCGCGACGAGGCAGCGCCCGCTGGGCAGGCTCGATACCGTGCTCATGCGCTTGAGCGCCGACGAGAACTGGAAGCGGCGGCGGACGATGATCTGCGTGCGGTGCGGCGCAGACGGCTCGACGGGCGCCACGTGGTCCCCCTTCGAGAGCTGCCAGTTGAGCGCGTCGAGGGTCGTGCGCTCCATGGGGTCGCCAACGATCGTGCCATCGTCGAGACGGACGAGCGCGTGGGCGGCAGCGAGTGCCAGGGTGGTCTCGCGGCCAGTCGCCTTGACGTTGACGAGCTTCAGAGGGTCTGACGGACTGCGAAAACATATCAGGGAAATGTTGGGCACTGGAGCGCAAGTTGTACTCACTCGACACCAACGACACCCTCAACGACCAGGTTCTCTGCGGTGATGGTACCGGTTTTGTCGAAGCAACACACGTCCACACGTCCAGCGGAGGGGATGCGGAACGGCTCAGTGCAGAAAATGGCTAGATTGACAATCAGGATCGTTTAGCAAGGCACGCGAGGCGGCTCACCGAACTTCGACAACGCAACGAGGGACGCATTGACCGCAAGCGACAGCTCCATGGGCAGCTCCGGAGGGACCACGCTCGTGATGATGAGGATACAATCCAACAGGAGCTTCGACTTCTTCAGGTCGCGCTCGATGCCCTTCTTCCAGACATACCAGGCCGCAGCAATCGCGAAGATGAGGAGGAAGCCGATGAACAGGAAGCTCTCGACGTTATTTGCGGACACGCGCTCCGTCGAGAAGATCATCGTCCGGACGAGCTGGCCCTGCGCCGTGCCGAATCCCGTGCGGAGCACAACGCCGAGACAACCGCCGTCGGGAGTGTCGCCGCCCTTCGTCGCCTGTAGGAGCTTCGTGCCGGAGAAAAGGACCGCGTTCTTGTGCGCGCCATCGACGTCAAGCTTCTCGTCCTGCTCCAGCAGATGTATGGATTCCTTCAGCAAGGGCGTCGACTCTCCGGAAAGCATGGCCTCGTTAACGATGCAAGTCCCGTGGATGAGAAGGATGTCTGCGGGAATGTTCGTTTCGGTCTGCTGCCTGGCCACGGAGATGACGTCGCCGGGAAGGAGGTCGTCGCTCTGAATCTGGGACCACACGTTGTTACGGTAGATGTAGACGGGGTAGGGGGCGACAGCCATAGTGCGGAACTCAGTCAACGTACGAAGACGCTGCCATACGACAGTGCACTCGAACACGATGAGCATAAACAGCGTGAAGAGCGAGTAGTACCAGTACTCGTCCATGCACCAGAGTGCGACGCAGAAGACTTGGAATACGAAGAATGGCGCAGTCGCATGTTCGCCGAACAGTGCAGTGAAAGAAGGAATAGGGATATTGTACTCGTTCTTGCCGTAGAGGTCTAGCGCAGCCGAGAGCGCAGTGGCCGTCAGGGACGCGGGCTTGGAGAAAGAGCCAAGCGGAGGGTTTGTGGAACAGGGATAAGGGAGGCGCGAGAAGGTGATTGGAGAAGCAGAGGTGACGACGTAGGTGTCCTGCTGATAGTTGAATGTGAACGTCGCTGGGTTGGCAGGATCCTTCTTGCGAAGAGAGACAATCTCGCCTTCACCTCTATGTGGCGTTGGAACGATGCGTAAACAATCGGCATCTTGTAATGAGCGCACCTGCAGCGAACCGAGTGTCAGCAAGGGCAAAAAAAAGACAGCACGCAATGGGGGTAAGGGAGGTGCATGTATGCGTCAAACGAGTTCCCTAGCATGCTGCAGTACACGCCACCGGCACCAGAAGAATGTGCATGCGTCGTCGTAAACCTCGGCAGCAGTATTTTAAGCCCTTTCATCACTCTGACTCCCATAAATTCATGGAGAGGTATCCCTCAGAGATGTATCCCTCAGCGCGCACGACAGTTAACACCCCACGAAGCGACCCCCGTTGACCCCCGTTTGATGCCTGTCTGAGGGTTTGCGAGGAAACACTGTCGGCTTGACCCAGGATCTCTGACTCCACGGGTCTGACCCGGATCAAGGAGGGTCTGACTGGGGTCTGACCCAGCCGAGCACATCTGCCGGGAACAATGGAACCATGTCGCGTGAGACAGCGAGGGCCCGCTCGCCCAATGTCGGCGACCGCCGCCGAACTTCGGACGGTGTTGACCCCTCGAAAGGTCAAACCTGGGTCAGACCCAGGGTCAAACTCGGGGCGGAGCCTCGACCCTCATACCTCTGCACGATAGAGAGCTTGGGCTGCATCCTGATCACTTGAACAGGGACAAATCGATGAAGACGGAGACGGATACGAGAACGGGGAGGTGGACAGGATGCGCGTATTTTATCATGAGGGTTATGCGGGGAGCCTTATATGCAAGGACAGCACAAGGAGCACCCATCATGGAATATTTTCAAGCTTCGTCTTCTTGGAACTCACATTGAACTTTCCACGGCAGGCTATCCCCTGACTACCCGTTGCCTCGACACCTCAGCAAGAGTGCATCTTCCTGACCGCTCCTGGGTGCCTGAAGAAGTCATCTCAGGACACTTCAGAAGCCCCAGGCTATGAGGGAAGGAAGGAGCTTCCTGAGAACCATAAACGACCTGAAGCGACCTGTGATGCTTCCTCAGAGACGAAAGGGAAGCTCAGGGTTGCCCTAGGCGATGGCACGTTTGCTGATGAGTGCCACGAGCCTCCGAGCGTATGCGTGCCTTCTGCAGCATCGTAGTGGGCAATAGGAACAGGAACGCACTTTGACCGCCCGCACAACGGCATGGAACCCGAGCTTCACACCCCCCAACACTCCAAGAAAAACAACAAAAATGGACGATGCTCACCTTTCTCGTCGTAATCCAAGCCTTGACTCCCGTATTCCACCTCGTGAACAAGAAACTGAGTGCGTGTCCCAGCCCGAGCGACACGCACGCGAGGAAGGTCCACTCCTCGCTTTGGAGCCAGTCGTCGTACTTGACAAAATACGCGTAGGCGAGCACAGGGTAGAGGGAAAGGAATGGGATAGTGTACAGGTGGGTGAACCATGGCAGGGCAGCGTGCAGGGACACCGCCGCTATTTCGGAGGAGACGACCTTGACCGAGCTCCTGCTCCGTACGTCAGACACTTTACCATACAAAGGGAATAAGAACATACATCTTGAGACCTCGGTGCTGGCCTTGAAAAGAATCCGTGTGGAGGACGGTGGATGGATGGGGGGCAAGCGTAAGCCTTCGCCCTCAGCCGTCTCGCTTTCGGAGCCACGTCTTGGCCGTCCACGTGGAACAGACGCTCCAGCCATGCCAGTCAACTGGGCTCTGCAGTGCCCCTCGTCTTATTCACCCCCACTTCATCGCAGACCCTTCGCGGAACGTCAAGCACGACGGGGAGCATCCTTGGACGGGAAGGGGTCCTGTGCTGCCAGCGGTAAGTAAGTTCGTGGCATCATGTTGCTTAGGTTCGAAAGAGGGCCCCTCCCGTGACAGGCTCAACACTCGTCTTGGTCATTGCTGGAACATGTTGTGGATGCCATCCACCTATTTTCTATGCGTGTCATGAGCCGATGTGGTTGCGGGGCGTCGGTGAATGCCATCGCTCTGTCTTCAAGGACCATACGCGTACGAGGTGTTGTCATGGTCTTCATCGCAGTTTAAGAAACTTTTTCCTCCGTGACACCTTTCGCGAATGCGCATATAGTTGAGCAACCTTTTGACCTTCTCAACTGCCGAGTTCCCTCGTAGACTTGTGACTGATTGATTATCCTCCCATTTGGCTGCGCGATTGTGGCTTTCCCGGTCAACGTCGAGCCCTCACACACGCACAAAGAACAGTGGTGAGTGTTGAGCTTCCACTAGGATTTCATCCAGAATTCATACATCGTCTAATGCTCCACTCCCCACAGGTGGAGGCGCAAGGGTGCATCGTCTATATTGTGTGGCTCGCGAGACGACCAACGTGGGCCTCTTATCAGTCGCCGACTTGTCGAGGGGTTTAAGGCGTGTAGGCCCTGTGCGTCACAGGGCTATGATGACTGGCTAAAAAATACAACACCAATCACCTCTTTGATCCCCTCCCGTTTTCTGCACGCTCATGTCTGTACCCGTAGACGCGGCGACGACAGTCACAAAGCTCATTCCCCCGGAGTTTTCCCTTGACCTGCAACCACTGCTCCTCCGACCACCTCTCCACTTCGCAACGTTACGTTCTGTCTCTGCTCCGATCCTGCTCTGCTCTTTGCGACGCCTCTATGCTGCGTTCCACCTGCGGCAGCACTCTCAGCACTCCTTCTGCCACTTCCCGCGGAACTCTTCCCGCGCACCTGAGTAAGTGAGAATACCAGTATCCCCTATCCCAGCCGTAGTCAACATATCGCCAGCTTGACACCGGCTCAGAGGTTCCCGCAGGCGTTTCCGTGTTCCCTTTTCGATTTCGCGTCGCTTGTTCCCATGGACGACGGCGGCGCATTCATCTTCAGTCCCAGGCGGACATCGGCCTCCTATAACGCATACGAAGACTCGTGAAAGCTCATGGGCGGATTGGACCTGCTCACTATCCCCAAGTAACCTTATAAGAAAGCATTCATGTCCCACGTCCGCCGGGGCCGTCGGGTCGAATAGACAACTGCTCCTCATCATGTGGCACTTTTTGATTGCCTTTGCCATCTGACTACCTACCAGAGTTGCTCTTGGCGTCCGCTCCTCTTTAAAGCCTCCTCCTCAACTGGCCCCCAAAGCTTGTCGCGGCGGCCTTGTAGGGTACGTGGCGTCGGTTGCGATCGCTTCATGTCTTCCATCTGGTTTACCAAGCCCACGCTCCGCTGCTCGGTCGCTAGCCCAGCGCCCTGTGTCATTGAAAGCTCGCTGCGTTCGAGTTTCGGACTTTGGGTTTTCACCAACAGGACATTCATGCAATTGCAAACTATGTACTTCCGTTCAACATTAAGTGGTGAATGCCTGACAACCACGCGTCTACGTCTATTGGCTCCCCGAGAGCCTGAAAGGCCGCGCCCCATCGTGATAGGTCAGCGCTATCAATCAAGTGCATCCCGCTCTCACTTCGCGGCTGGCAGGAAGCCCGAAGCCCGCCAAGCGGCCACCCACCGCCTCGCGTCATCCGGCGTCAGCTCTGGCATACGAGCGAGCTCCTTCGATACTTGTTCCGCCTTCGCTGTAGACAACCGCACGCCCGACTCCGAACTGGCGGCACCCTGGGCACGGAAGAAGTCTAGGAGACGCAGCGCGGGGTTCGCGCGCATCGCGTCCACCTCGTCCGCAGAGCCCTCAGCGGCGGCGCACTGTTCCAGGGCTGCAAGCCACTCGGAGTACGGGACGAGGGGCACGCCGAGCTCCGCCGCGATGGGCGCGACGATCGTCTTCCACGCGACCGGGTAGGGGTGCACGAGGTGCAAGGTGCGTGTTGCAGACTTGCGCATCTCGACGAGCGCGTGGGCGGCGGGGTAGCTCATGATGAACGCGACCTGTTCATGACGACATGTTCAGCGTGACGGAGAGGGAGGAGGTGGTTGGATGAAGACACGCACGTCGTTCATGTCCCCGGGCAGGCAGTGCGTGAATAGCGAGGATTTGACTACCGCAGGGAACCACTCCTTCTCGTTCCAGTGCGCCAACCTGTCGCCGCTCACTTGCCCCAGGCGCACGGCTGTCGTGGGGAGGCTTGCCTTGCTGGCGGCCTGAAGCAGGATCTCTTCCACGACCCACTTCGATTCCGCATAACCTGTTCCTATCGCCGAAGTGGACTCGACGCGGTCCTCGGGGACCGGCATCTCAGGATGTGTGTTCTTATAATCTGGGAAAGAGGTGGTCAGTTGCAAACTTTACATGCCACGGAGGAGCAGAAGTACTTACTGGCAACGACACCAATAGAACTTAGGAAGATTAACTTCGGCGGATCGACGTATGGCGATGACAACGCAAGGTCGATGAGATGCCGCACACCCAGGAAATTGCCTTCGAACGACGAGACCTTAAGATTGAAGTTGACCGGCCATGCTAAAACAAACCCGTCACCACCAAGATCAGCAGTAAGAAAGACCCTGAAGATTTCTCACCATTGTGAATAACATGCGTCACCGAGTTCCGGATTTCCTCGAGGAGCGCACCTTGAAGGCCGAAGTCCGCCACCTGCAGGTCCACCTCCATCATCCTGAACTTTGGCAGACCCAGCAACCCCTCGTCATGGCCTCGCTCGCGGAAACGCGAGCGCTGCCTCTCCGAAGCGTCCGTGCCTTTCCGGTTGAATGCAAATACAGTCGCAATCTCGTTGTCGCACAGTAGCTGCTCCAAGATGTCGCACCCAAAGCCTCCCGTGGTCCCCGTGATGAGCACAACGTCTTTCGCGTTCTCGCGAGCGCGAAGGCCCGCAGGGCGAGCGGGAAGATTGGCAGAGTAGCGCTCCACAAGACTGGCGAGGTCTTCCGGAGTCGAGGCGGTCGCCTCGACGCGCAAATGGTCGGAATCATACAGAGCACGAAGGACCGCGCCCGTGAGCGCCGAGATGGACGGTGCCTGGAACACGACGTTCATGGGGAGCCTTCGCGCTGCGGCCGGAGAGTGGTCGCGCAGCGCACGGAGGATGGTGTTGCGGATGTAGGTCGCCTGCAGGCTGTCGCATCCGTTGCGGAACAGGTCGGCACCTTCCGGCAGGGTTCGGCGAAGAGTCTGTCGTATGGCCGTGTCCACGAAGCCTTTGACGTCCGCTTCGTTCCAGGTCGAAGGCGGGGGAATGCTAGCTTGCGCACTCTGGCTGACGATGTCGTATAGCGCCTCGATCTCAGCTTCGTAGGCCTTGAGAACGGGTTTTCGGCGAGGGAATCCCTTCATGTTGTATGTGAGTGGCTTAGAGGGAGCTGTCACCAGGATCATCTGAAAGGGCACCTCGGCTCCTACATCTCGTGACTAGCAGACGGAAGCATGTATACGTACCTCCTTGAATATCCTAGAATGCTGCGGCGCGATCGCATTTGCGCTTTCTACCGTCGCCCTTGAGGTGTCGAGTAAGTTAGCTTTCAGCCTGCTGTAAGCATGAGCACGGCGAACTGACCATATCTTGTTCCTGTACTGTTCTAGCGCCCTCTCGTCTTGGGGGTCGAACTGCTCCTCCGGCGTTGGCTCGACGAGCACCCCGTTCTGGAACTTTCCGCGACCGAACATCAAACACCCACGGACGTGCGGGTCCTTGGTAATGATGAACTCGAGCGGACCCGGGTTCGTCTGGTGATGCGTCGTGTGTGAGCTCTCCGAGAGTGACCCGAGTGGGGACATCAACCTACCTTCTCGCCATTCGAGAGCATGATCTGGTCGTCGACCCTCCCATAGACCTTCCACAGACCAGGTCTCGTGGGATGCGGCTCCAGCAGGTCATTGGTTGCGTAGGCGTCGACACCATCCACTTTGTCGTTGAAGACCCTTGGCGGGCACTTTGAGGTTGCCTGGTGCAGAAATATAAGATTGGATAGGTCCAAACTGTACCCAGAATTATGTGGACGCACCAGGACAAGGAGCTCGTATGTCCCATCCTCCACCGGCCGCATGTGAGTGTTGATCACGGAGTTGACGCTGAAGTATTCCCAATCCATTCCTGGTTCCGCTACAATGGCAGACGGGTCAGGGGATCATAGCGCCATTAGAACTGATGTAGCTTGCATACAGCCTATCCCGTTCGAGGCGCCTCCAAGTTCGGTGCTGTCGCAGATGCGCTCAGCGTCGATTATGTCAGGGACAGAGCAATAGCTTACCTGCCGTAAGCTGTGATCAACGAGATTCCTTGCCTCGCCAACTTATCCCCAATGCCCTTGTTCAGAGGTGCACCGCCAAAAAGCTACGGGCGGGTTTAGCTACAAGCTAGCGCACACACTCGTAAACCCCCGGTAGCCATGCTTACCAAACCCTTCATGTTCTTCATAGCTGCGACCTTTTCGGGTTCTTGCGACCACAACTACTCAGAACGGATTAGCAAAAATCCTATCCATATCCCGAAAAACAAATACCTCGATGAAAGAGGGAGCAGTGTACATGAATTGCACCCCAGTCTTCACCGCCCCATCGAACACATTCTCAGGATTTGGGACTGTGGGCGGAGAAGCAGGAGGGAAGACACAAAGCACCCAGCCCGAAGCTGCCTAGCAGGCGCCAGTGGAGGAAGTTAAAGACTAATTCTGACTGGCCACCCATGGACGCACCGCCATGATAACTGCAGAAGTCCCCATTGCGTGGAACATCGGTATACCATGGCATCCCATGAGGGCACCAATAGAGCCGGGCTTGTCCACTAGAATGTAGGGTGACTGCGTCAGAGTGGATAGGCAGACATGGACGAGCCTGAGCATACGTTGACAGGCTCCCCAAGCGATTAGGGCATTATGCGGCCAGGTGATTGGTTTAGGGTGGTTGGTCGAGCCTAAACACTGGCTATTAGCTACTGCTGTGCGGAATTTTGCCAACATTACATACCTGAGGAGTGCAAAATCAATGCGGGGCTTTCAGGGTCGTAAGCTGGTGCCTCTAGGTCATCGACAACTTCTCCCCCGTCATGCGATGAGGCTCCAGCAGGATACAACTCCTCGAAGCTTGGCATGGCATGCTGTGAGACCCCATCTAATTCCGCAAGTGCCTCCTGGGTCAAAGCAGTGATGTGTGCATCCTGGGATACCAGGACGTGTGCAGTTTTTGTGTTGCGCAAGAGATCGGCCACAGCAGCAGGGGAGTTTCGCGGTGAGATAGGGAATGCAACATGGCCAGCTCGATATATGCCTAAGACGACGGTAGCATAGGAGACGGAGTCTGAAACGAGTCTTTAAGTGCTCGTAGTGGAAGGTGGATTAACATTACGTACCAGCAACGGCAAGGACTGCGACGACACTGCGCTGACGAGACGCCGACGCGAGGAAGGAGGACACTATTCGCGCGGCGCGGAGCATGCCTTTGTCTACATCGCTGTAGGTCAAGCCTATGACGCTATGTCCAGTGTAGAAGCGGAATACATCGATGGAGGGATTCTGGCGAACGTGCCATTTGAAGAGCGCTGGGACAGTTGCCTTCCCGGACTCGATGAAGGACTGTGGGGAAATATAATTATCAGGGGAGAATGCCATCGGAGGTGTACTGGTGGTCCAGGCTTTCCAGGACTCTGAACGAGGTCAACGAGCCGGACTGCACGATGAGGGGTGTGGATTATATATGACTAAGTTCCGTGAGAAGATGAAGTGGCAAAGCATGATTATGGCGCATCGGCGTTCAGGTCAGTTCAGCAGGGCGATCGTTCACGTTCACATTGGTGAGTGCTCACCTAATTAAATGCCCGTATATCAGAGAAACTCTGAGGTGGACGGACGTATGCTCAAAGCATCCATCCCCTATCACGACTCCGAGCTGCGACCGGAACTGCGGATTGATGTGGGGAGCTTGTCCGTCTGTATCAAGTGATGACAAGGTGGAGAGCTTTCTGATCAAGTCGACGAACGAGATGGTTGACGAGAGGATGGCCTAGGCTCGTGCCGAGTCATGATCAGCGGTTAAATAGGCGCTAAAGGTACCCTTCCACATCCCTTAATGGAGAAGGGCGTCACTGCCGGAGCTTGAGCATGTTGGCAGAAGCTGAGAGCCCCTTCAATACGGACACCTCTGGCAGAACTCAACTCGACGTTTCGATCGCAACAGCACGTTCCAGTGGGGCGAGCGATAACTTAACGTGCTGCATCTTCAGCATGGAGATGCATTCCCAGGATGCCGCCACCAGCTCGGACGGTTTATTATCCACGGTGATGACTGTGCGTCGGACAGTGATCGCATCTGAGGCCACCATCGGTGCAGTGCCCGAGCGCGATTCCACCCACTTTTTGCGGTGACTGACCACAAAGTTCTGACAGGGTGGTACCGGTCCGATCCATCCTTTGGAGTCCACTTGGCTATATCTAATCGTGTCCCCCACTTCCAAAGTACCCAGCCGTGGTGCGGCGGCCCGCATTCGATGCGATGAGCTGTTGTAGGTCACAATTTTCAAATAAAAGCGAATGAGAGCCGGAGAGCACTACAGTATCACTGCCGCCAATACCGTCATCTAGGCTTCTTCCGACAGTTTATCTATACACGCCGAGCGATACCGTAACTTACAATGCAAAATCAAAAGTGTTAGGTGTGTATGGACAGCTGGTTGGCCAGGGTAGATACGTCCACGATGTTGGAAAAATGACATAATTCAAGCATTTGGATGGCCTACATGAAAACTACACTGTCATATACGTCTCTATTCTGTCCCTGACATGCTGTTCTGGTGAATACTACAGCGAGGTCATGCTGTTTGGAGGAGTTTGAGAGTAATTGTTCTTAGAAGCTGACAGACGGCTTACAAAAGCACCAGAGTAAGTGACCTCGTACAACGCCAATTAGACATGTGGCGCCCCATACCTTGCAATTATCCGCGATGACTGACTCGGAATCAAACAGTGCAGCGACATTCCTACTCGTCTTCGTTTGAATTTGGAATTCCTGTGCTATCTGTGCCCGGAGTCAGCTAACCTATCCCAGTCGCCACTGTTTCAACGCGATATACCTGACTTGCCGAGCCACTGCCAGCAGACCTACTTCCAAGAGCGGGGTGGCCTGGGCTACCAAGTGGAAAGCTGTTGTATTCCACGTCGGGTTTAGCCTTGCGGACGTAATCGCGCACATTGAGGTTTGCCAACAGAGAATTCAAGTAGAGCGGTGTCAGCGGGAGTTCCACTATGCTGAAGTATAAGTCGTCAGATGAAGCGTTCTATCAATCATAGTGACGGTCAAGACATTGGACATGAGTACACCTCAGCACGCAGAGGTAGATGGCATGCGAGATCACGCACCAGAGCCAGAACTACGATGGCAAGCACAGCCGTCCAGAGACCGGTGTGAATTGTAATAGTAATCAGGCTAATAATCATTTTCTGGGAACTAGGGCATGAAGGCATGAGTGGCCTGCAAGCAAGTGAGAGACAGATGTCAAACCTTTTGAACTTCGGAACCCCTTTCTTCAGCAAGGCACGAGTCATCAAGACCGCAATAGAAATATCGACAAAAGCAATTGTAGCTCGGCCGCTGTACCCTATTGCCTATAGCAAGATCAAGCAGGTGAACGACATTCATCTCGCCTCTCGCTCACCTTGACAGTATGCCCATACAGCACGGACAGCGACGAGCTTTTCAACCTATAGTCCAATTTTTATTTTCATAGCTTCGTAAATGAAATTAATTTACGCACGTTATGTGGGTGTAGACTGGACACCGGGCCAGTTCAATGGTGAGTAATGCCATTGTGACGGCAAAAGATGCACAACTTACTCGCAGATTCAACTGGATATGAATAAAAGTGCCAGACTATGGGTGAGAATGAATTAAAAGGTCACATGGATTGACGGACTCAGTTGGTACGTCGTCAACGGTATCTGGGAAGTATCATTAATTCAGACAATAAGGAGTTGGCTGTGGTGGTGAGAGGTATACCAAAAGCAATGGCCAAAATAGCTTTCTATCATTCACTATTATCCAAATATACTCAGTATACATGTCAGCCGTGGAGATTGGCACCGAAGTTGGCTCACCCACGTAGATTCTAAAGATGTAAAACATGTGTACCAGAAACACCTCGACTCCCTAGTATGTATAAGTTTAACCTATGTTTAAAACTGTTCATAACCAATTGAAATTACTCACAGTCAGCCAAACTCGATGCTTTCAAGGGTGTTTAAAACTGAGCAATTAAACATTGATGCACCATAGAACTTCTTACCAATATCGGTCTTCGAGCAAGAGATTCCAGGTGCCTCAGTCTCTGTTAGCATACAAATTTGAAGAAGCTACATACAGCGCAGTCTTTCCCAGAATCTCCACAAAGCCCCATTGGGAGATTAAAGGAGGCCAAACTAGTGAGAATGTCAGTCCTTGAAGGTTGGTCATCTTTCATGGAGAGATAACTTACGACCCGCCAAGGTACAAATTGTAGCTGCTGTACCAACTGCCCTGTGAGATTGATTTTTTGTTAGTCGATACGTCGAGCTCCCTCATTCTTCGTGTAGTATGTGTACCAGGTTAGTAGAACCTAAAATCATTGATCAACGAGGGCGAAGATATTCAAAAAGACATGCACTTTCAAAAAGCTTGATCCAGACTGAATCCCGTTCATATCTGGAATGAAGTACATCAATCCTCATGAGCTGGTGGCCTATAAGCTGGCTTTATTATTGACTGGGAACTCACTTGTTAAAATACAAAAAGCTTCCATCATAGGATGAGAAACGAAAGGATAGATAAAAGGTCGAGATGGGGCCTCACATCTGGATGATTGTCATGCCGTACAGGACGCAACATAGGAAGGATCCAAGGAGGAGGGAACCATAGGTGCTTGTCAAGTCCAAGCTGATGACCGGGTTCAAGCTTTCGGGGTCGACTTGGGCCATAGTGAGTGCGGACAGGGATTCAAGGCAGGCTGGCCTCCGGGAGTATTTGTGGGGTACCCTACCACTCCATTTCTGAAGATCCACATGGTCCCGAGTCTGCAGAATCAAGATGAACATGATAGTCCCTGTTTCGACATGTCGGGCGGTGTGGGCATCCAACGCTCACTGCCTGACATGGCCACCGTGTGCCGTATGCCGAAGGGACTTCATCGCTCGGCTTGATTCGTTCACCCGAAAGCCTATTCACGGGCGGTGTTTGAGTGCTTGTGGTATACGTACGGCGTCCTGGGGACTTTTTTTTGGCTCGCTCCGGTAGATTCGCTATGATCGGAATGTATGACAGATTATCACAGCCTTTAGTCGCCAAAATTCGAGACTTCCATTCCAAGTACCACACAATCATCCTTCAGACCAGTCTCAGTGCGCATGCACCACAATGCAGGGACCGAAACCACCTACCTTCACATTGTCGCCCGGTGGCTCGTTGGTTGCAGCTGTCCTTAGCATCGCTTGTCCTCGCGGGGATAGATGAACAGAGAACGGTGACTCCAGAGGACAAACTTCCCCGCTGAAGCGTCAGCCGCTCATGTTACTCGCCGCTCGGCCTTGTAAGTTGAACCGCTTCACGCCACTCACAGGGCGCCGTCTCCGTACGCGTCTACTGTAATGCAGTACAGAACCTTCTAATAACGTTGGTCCATGACAGCCTGAGCTGTTATGGTTCAAGCCCCAGATTCAACCCGAACGCCTATAGGGTTAGGAAGGTGCACAATTATATACAGAGCCGACATGTCCGAACGATGCTGAGGGAGGCACTTTCAAGGTGCAAATGGTTTCTCTCTCGGCCAATACGGGGACTCGAACTCTAACTGACATATTATCAGAAACATCAGAACATCTTGTCTGCAAAGCTGCGGCTGCGGGTTAGAACACGTTCGATTCTGGAACCAGTTTTGAAGAGACCACCGACTGACCCAATAATAAGTGATCATGATTCAAGGTTTGATGAATTATAATTATAATGAGGCAAAGGTTTGGGGGTTCAGAATGCCCAGTGTCAAGGTTCAGAAGTGGCAATTGAATGAATTCACCGATACTACTCACTTTTGACAAAAATATATACAAGGAATCCAGAAGGTGTACTAGTGGGCATAGCTGAAAACCGGCCTCGACGTTTTGAAGCTGTGAGCTCCATGTGGATTTAGATGAGCTCAACCTTGACGGGAAGGCATGCTCCAAGATCAGGGCGCTCTTGTACCCAAGCCTGCAGACTGGACGCGATCTTGAGCGTAACGTCCATGCCTGCATCCCCGAACTTGAACCGGTCCAGAAGGTAGCACAGGATAACCTTATATTGAAAAATAGCTGCAAGGCCAAGAACGTCAGTCAGCTGGAAGGCGGCTTAGACTTCCAGGAAGTTGGACGCACCAAGCCGATAACCAATGCAGTTACGAGGGCCGTCGCTGAACGCGAGCGTGTTCGACCACCCGGAGCATAGGACATCACTCGCCGGGAGCGCGCCTGCGTCCAGCCAGCGCTCCGGGCGGAAGGCGTCTGCATCCTTCCATACCGAGTCCATGCGGTGGATCGCGATGCACGGGATGACGACCACCTGCAGCAGTAAGCACATGACATTGTCAGTGACGCTGGCTTGACATCCATCTGAGGAATGGCGATGCGCACCTGTCCGGGAGACACGGGGATCTGGCTCACGACCTCGCCAGTGGAGAGCTTAACGGGCTCGCTGACAGGGATGACATCGGAGACTATCGCTACGCGCTCGATGTATGGCAGACCTGGGTAGAGCCGCAGTCTACGATTGCCATTTCAGTACCGCAGGTTCGCTACGCCAGGGGATGCGGGACAGACAAACTCACGTCTCGCGCAAGACAGCATCGAGGTACGGGAGACGCGTTTGGAAGTCATCAAAAGTGGGTTCGCCGTTGAACGCTGCAATCTCCTCGCGGAGCTTGGCCTGAATACCAGGATGCCGCGAGAGCTCGTAGACTGTGAATCCCAGAGTTTGTGTTGTGGTCTCATGGCCGGAGATAATGAAGGTTGATATCTATGCAGGTTGTCAGTGTCTTCACAGCTTTGCGAAGAGTCAAGCACTGTACATGCTCGTAGAGCTCCTCCTCCGAGATCTGCCCCGCAGCATGCGCGACCACTGAAAAAGAATTTTGACATCCCACCAAGCTATACGTACTCGAGATAGGGGACTTACGAAGCCTGCTGAGCAGATCCTTCTGAGCCTTCGTAGCAGCGTCCTTCGCGACCTCACGGTTGCGGCGAACGAGCTCGCGCGCTACTCCAGTCTAATATACAGCATCAAGTTCAGACGCAGCGTTCGACAGACGCAGAGTGGGCATACCTGGACAGCGATCTTGGCGAACCCTTGGGACTGGACGGCAGCAATAGGAAGGAGGTTCAGGACCGGGAACCGACGAAAAAGCATAAGCATCTGTATATACACGGTTAGAATGGCCGATTCAAGCTACTCGTATGGAAAGAGACAGACCAAGAACGAGGCATACTCGGCAGCACGCGAGACGCCGCTACGCCTCCCCCCCAAGATTTGCTCAGCTTCCGGACTGTTACCTCCTTGGAAATCATGCAAAAATGCCTAGAGGATCGATTATTTAGGACACGTTTCTGTATCAAATATGAGTGTACTCACAACGCGGCCGATGACATTGAGGCTGATAACAAAAGGTCAGAATATGAATACAGAGGCTAAGGGCCACGTACGTTGCCTTAGACGTCCAGTCGAGTATGTTGATGAAGTCGTCTGTGCCGGCCTGCACATGGTTGACGAACTGGTCAACTACTTGCAGCGCTGCCAAGAAAACATGTCCTGACATAGCCTTGATGTTCTCCGTGCTGACATTTGAGTTATTCCCCGTACCATAGAGTTATAATGGACTGGAACTCACGAAAGTGAAGGGCTCACTAGACGTCGCATCCGCTTATGCTCAGCCTCGCCCTCGACCCATCCCAATCCTTTCCCAAGCAGACGGGCGACACGAGGGCGCACGACCTCGCTGTGGTCTTGGACGGCGTGAATTGGCTGCGATTTTGGCGTGATAGCGCTGCGGGACGGACTCACGGTAGTCATAGATCTTCTTCTGCAGAATGTATGCGATGGAGGCGGGGTCGCTCAATACAAGCTGTCAAAAGAGATGCCCTACATGTCAACCAACTAGCGAACATGGCTCGTTTCATGGAGGTGGACTGACCACATCGTTTGCCTGATGGTTAGGTCGGTGTTCAGCATTCGACGCCACACGGCTAAAGCAGGAACTCACACCAAACGCGGCCTTGATGCGGTAAGTCAGGCCGAGCTCGCTCTTCCACTTCCTATATGCGTGTCCGGGCTCATTCATGAATACTTGCCGTTCATGGCCCCATATGAATTCTGCACCAGCCTGTGCATGAGGGCACATCAGGATTGGCAGCCGTGTCTGCCGATGTCCGACAGCGAGAGCGACTGACCGGCGCAGGGAGCGATTCAACGACAGACTTGCTGCGAAATGCAGAGTAGAGCCGCCAGGTAACAGCGAGGACGAGGAGGGAGAGGAAGGCGGGCGAGAGGAGCGAGAACATGGGCATGCAAGTTCACAGACAGCAGAAGGTAAGCTGTCCAGGAGTCGGAGGCAGGGACTCAATCGAAGGCGCGGCAGTGGGAGCTAGGATGCATTTTTTAGGCAATGTAAAAGCCACCCAATGTGATACGGGACGTGAGGTTATCAATGAGAAGCAGAAGGAAGGAGGCGTGTGGATACTGAAGCGCCTGCGCGATTTCAGAGGTCAAATTCTGGCCGAATTTAGGCCCGGCGGTCCGATCCAGTGCGTCAAACGTCTGCCCACATTGTCGCCAAGGAGTCGAGTTCTCTCACCATGTCTATGGCATCGATATCATTGAGTTCTCCGACAGGTATGGAACAGAAGATACGAAGCAGTCAATTTTGTTTGGTAAGAACACATAAACGGTACGTAGCCCGCATTCCTCGCCCCCGGGAACGAGCGCTACATCCGAGATGAATAGCGAAGCTCCAACTCGGTTTCATCACATCACAGCGCAAACCGCCCGGAACGTGCATGATTAGGCATTACGTGCACCATAGTGAGCCAGGCCTACGAGGAGTTAATCGCAACGTTTGTAGATAAATAGTCGCGAGCTACTCACATTGTAAAGCGCATACGACACCTTGTCATCCTCCGGTGTCCGCAGGGAATAATATCGGCAGCCAACGAAGCTCCCAAACACCACAAACGCTGAGCCGCAGAGCGGCCCGACACCCCAGAAGCACGGCAAGAAAAGCGACCATGCCGACATGGCGAACAGGGTGGCGGAGCGCGAGAGGTGTGGCGCATAGATGGGAAACGTCATGCGACCAAGGGCGCCATCGCCCTCGACATCCGCAAAGTCCTGCGCCTGGATTGTGGTGAAGATTAAGGTGCCGCTGATGCATACCGCCGTGGTCGAAATGGTGTCCAGGTCGCTAGTGGCACCTTCACCGACAAATGCAGAGGTGAATTCGAAAGAAACCTCACAGAGTGGCTCGAGAAGGAAGAACGCACCCATGAGCTTGACTGCGCCAATCTCAAACATGGTGTAGCCTCCGATGTTGCAGAAGCTCTTGCCAATGAAGTGCCAAGCAAGGCCAAGCTCATCATAGGCGAATGTGGTGAGGAAAAGGCCGAGTGTGCTCAGCATGAGGTCGACGCTGTGGAGAGCGGATAATGCAAAGCAAGCAGCGACTAGCATCCATCGGAGCACAATTGTCTGTGCCTCGCTGATACGTCTGGATGGAAGAGGCCGCCATGGCTTGTTTATGGCATCTTCCGCGCATGTCCGAGCCTGGTTGGAGACGTTACACATGAACTGGTGGATCCAGACCCACATGCCATCAAGTAGGAGACGATGAGAAAAGTTCAAGGGAGCAGTAGCGCATGCGAAAGCACACTACAAAATAGTTCTTATTTTTGAGACTTGCGCATAAATGGAAGTACTCACTATGGGGAACAAGATGGTCTTGAAATCGGATACGGTAAATAACCAAGCAGTTCGTGCGTGGTAGATGCATGACTGCAACAGTCTAATATTCGACCAAATAAAAGGATGGAGTGAGGGGACACTCTGCGGAGGATGAGAGAGATGAGATAGCGAAGGTGTGACAGATGTAAGAAACATAGTGGGTCAGTGGTAAGACGCTACAAGCTCATGGCAAACAATTTAAAAGGCTCACAGGCAGATCAAGAACCCCATGCTTAGATATTTACCGGTACCGTATTGAACCTTGAACCACGATTGTGTCTCTGAACTGCGGGCAAAAGGGTGATTCAACCAGTGCGCATCCACCCGATGATCAATTATACTCCCGGTAGGACCACTGCAGTTGAAACGACCAGCCATTACATCGAGCGTCGCCTTGCGGTGTATGATCAAGGTGACCATGCTGCCGAATTCCCTCAATTAGCTCAAAGAGCACAACTTTCGAGGACAGCATATACGCACTATGTTATGTTCGCTCGCTGAAACCAAAATGAATAGAGCCTGAGAGAATGTTACTGAAGCTGCATTGAAAACAATCGCTGTTCTAGAAGGAAATTATAGTTATATACCTTGGCATTCATTGGGATCCGAGGTCAAGCGGAGGAGCACGTAAGGACTCACGAAGACATGAATGTGGTCGTGTCAGGTTTCGTCGGCGCTCCGGCAGCCAGCAACAACACGCTGTCGCACAAGGTTCATATACCCCTTGAAAAATAGCCTATGGCGAATATTTAGAAACATCAGCAGCATTGTGCAGGCGTTGCCTCCACAGTCAGTATCCCAGGGTCCGGCATGCCGCCGCAGATAATAAGCCGACAGTGGACTTTCCGATGGACGATGTTCTCGAAGTTGTTGAGTTAACGGGTAGCCACCATGTGTACTTAGAAACACAGCCGTTCCTGTGCAAGCTAGTGTCAATCACAGCGGAAAAGATTGTGGAGCACGCATGAGCCCTGCACTGGCAGTACACGAAACGTGGGAGGGCGCCTAGGGACAGGCCACCAGAGTCAGATCGCGGCGGTCCTCCTTGCACCACATTCTAAGCTCAGACCTGCAACGACTGGACAGAAACCCGGTCACTGCTCAGTCTCGATGTGAGCTCTCTGCTTGTCATGTGGGACACTTCCTGTGGCTGCATCTTTGTTCTAGCGCCTCGATGTTCACTTCATAGACACATCACGCGACCACTGACGGCCCGAAGATATCGACCCTCCATTGTGCAAAGCCTCGATACTATTCCCGCCATCACCAAGTTCCTTCGGTACGAGAACAACTGTCTGTATGTCATCCCTGTTACCGCCTGGCATGTCGCTGTCCGAACTGTATTGC
Source organism: Ganoderma meredithae (assembly GCA_022814645.1). NCBI lineage: Eukaryota > Fungi > Basidiomycota > Agaricomycetes > Polyporales > Polyporaceae > Ganoderma > Ganoderma meredithae. The sequence continues at coordinate 14,129 of JAKLMY010000054.1, read as the reverse complement.
CTGTTGGGGGCCATGGGCTTTGTCGCCTTCGTCGCGACTTCTTACTTTGGGCCCTCAAAGCGACGCTATCCTCCCGGTCCTCCTGCAAGACCTCTCATAGGCAACATCCTCGACGTCTCTCCACAAGGGGCATGGACAAAGTTCATCGAGTACAAAGCAGCTTACGGTGTGTCTCGTCCAATATTGCAGTAATGGCTCTACGCTGACTTCATCGTCAGGTGACTTGGTCTTCTTCCATGGCCTTGGAAATAGAGTCCTTGTCCTCCATTCTATGAAGGCCATAAACGACCTTCTAGAGAAGAAGGGGAGCATTTACTCAGATAGACCCCCTTTCACAGTCGTCGGCGACTTGATGGGTCTCGGACAGGTGCGCCGCGAGCCATTGCAGGCCGTAAGGCAAGCTTTGAGATTACGTTGACACAGCGAACATAGAGCATGCCTCTTCTTCCTTGTCAGGAAGAATGGCGCGCTCACAGAAAACTCGCATACACGGCCCTCAATGCAACTGCCGTGAAGCGCTACCACACAATCCAAGAAGACCTTGCTGCCATTCTCAGCAAGCAGATTCTCGAGACTCCTGGGGACTTCTTTAGTCATGTTCGTCTGTTAGTACCCTCCCCTTTTGACCCTCCTTTCCTCGATCTCACTCACGGCCTTTCTACTCTACCTAGAACAGCTGGGCGTATCATTCTGTCCGTGACGTACGGCCTGTCCGTCACCACCGCAGACAGCGAGGTAGAGTTCCGCTCATCCCACACCCTGCACCGCGCTGACAGTGGGCGAAGTACATAACCCATGCAGAGGACACACTGCAGATGATCAGTGGCGCCACCGTTCCTGGCGCATTCCTGGCCGATCTCCTGCCTTGGAGTAAGATCCCCGCCACACCTATGGCCCGCGCAACTGACACGATAGGACTACAGTGAAACATCTCCCGTCTTGGCTCCCATTCCACCAAGCTGCAAAGAAAGGCCGTGATATGATTGATGAGCTCGTGACCAAGCCGTATGAGCATGTTAAGCGTGAGATGGTATGTGGTCCGTGTAACTTGGTCCCTCTTCGCGAGGCTGAGTATTTCAATGAACAGGCCGCGGGTATCGCACCCCCGTCACTGACGCAAGACCTGCTCTCGATAGATACCTTAAACGAGCCCTTGGATCACCAGATCAAGTGGACCACAGGTGCACTCTATGGAGGTTAGCCAGATTCCACTTTGCAGAGCAGCTCGTTAATCACGCTGACCGGTCCTTGTTCAGCTGGTGGTGAAACGGTATGCCATTCCTTCGCGGTTTCGGTCATATCTGACGAGTGGGTAGACATACTCGACGGTCTTGACGTGTATAATGGCGATGGCGCTCCATCCTGACAAGCTCTACAAAGCTCAGTCTGAACTAGACGAAGTCGTCGGGACGGAACGCATGCCTAAGATTTCCGACAGGGCAAGTCTACCTTATGTGAATGCACTGATCAAGGAGACGATGCGGTGGCACCCTGCCCTTCCGCTGAGTACGCCGCCAATTCCTTGCGAAACTGAGTAGCTCTGACTACCTACCGTCCCTATCGCATACAGGCATTGCCCGATGCACTTCGGAGGACGACGTTTACGAGGGCTACACCATCCCAAAGGGGACGATCGTCATACCCAACGTCTGGTCCGTCGCGGTAGTGTCCTTGGTCTTCGTCTTCTCACCCCCGAGCATTGTCTAGGGCCATCGCATTCTCGGAGGTTGGGCCATACGACCCCGAGCACTTTGTACCGGAACGGTTCATGGAGACGACCGAGGAGACTCCTATCGACCCAACGTCCTGGGCTTTCGGCTTCGCACGTCGGTGAGGAGAGAGGTCCCCCTAGAACGTTTTTCCGTCACTCCGTTGTCCTCAACCTCAACCCTCGCTTCACAGGATATGTCCAGGGAAGGCCCTCGGAGAGAACTCGGTGTTCATTCTGATCGCGACCCTGCTGGCGATGTTTGACATCGCGCCGCCCGACGATGGGGACCTCAAGCCTGAGTTCGGGCTGGGTCTGGTCAGGTGCGCCTCTCTCTCTCTCCCCACTCGGATGCCACACCCTCGCGCTAGGCTGAGGGACCCTGTCCAGTTATCCGAAGCCGTTCAAGTGCAATATCACCCCACGTTCGACGTCGAAGGCTGCCCAGATAGTGTGGAGGGCGAGCCAGTCTGTTGTATAGACCAACATTCCTCAAGTTCTTTCCTTGCTCGCTTTCCGTGCGACGGCTGTCTCAGAGAGTTGGGAGTACGGATCACGATCATGATGCAAAGAATGTAGATGCCGACGTATGCCGACTGGGGCGGCCGAATCCCCTGGTTCTCGGACTCCGTGCGCGAACGTGTGTACCCTCGATGTGTCGAATGTATTCTGACTACTATTCATAGCTGATGACCCCCTTGTGCTAGTAGCGTGTATCCAGAAGGGTGGAGGTCAATTCGAGACGCTTGCGCGGCCTGTGTGGCAAACATGCTCCTCCGGCGCAGTCCTTCCCTCGGTTCCAATCCGGAGAGAAGTTCGGAACTCCTAGCGCAAAACTGAACGTACTCCCCCGAGCGGTTCCACGCCGCCCGCCGTCTTTGATGGTACAGGTACAGCGCTAAATCGGTGTGCTGCAGGTTGCCGCTTCCTGTATTGTTCTGACATGTGACCCCCTCTGTTGCCGCACTCTTCCAGAGGCGTTCCCATGGGCAGTCAATAGAGCTAATGAACTGACACAAGAGCAGCGCGGACCCTCGAAGGCTTAGAAGATGGTTTAGGACGTCCATACGGCCGGTGTTTTCAGGCCATGCAGCTAGCATTTAAAAGCAACCTCCTCCCGCCGCAATTGTCAGCAACCTCATGGTCCCCGACTGAGATGTGGGCATCCGAGATGTAGATGTCTGAGGGGGGAAATCGGGAAGAGTGACTTCCACGGTGGATTCACCAGCGCGATCAGTAGCGGCCCGGGACGGTCGTGGATACTGCATGCCATGGGCCTCTCCCATACAGCACCTTGTTGCATACTCGAAACTGTTTGACCTATTGCCATCTCTACAGGCTGCGCCGCGGCGTCAACAAACCAACACTGCCTCCTCATGTTCACCGTTGGCCTGTGAATGCACTGCGCATGCTGCCCGATATCGACCAGACGGGACCTTGCTGCCGCGAGAACGTGGAATTGGCGGAAGCGGCGCTGGCTCATGCCAAGGTACGCATAGAGCCACACGATTTCGATTTGGCAGCACCTTGGCTCCCGGCAGGGGTCACCCTATTCTCACTAGGGAACATATCACCTTGCAATTTGTGTTGGCGGTATAGTTCTGGATCGAAACCGAGTCAGTATGGCGTTCAGCTGAGGTGACTGCAGTAGCCACGCCTGGGACGAACTTGGAGGCAAACGGACCATCCAGCGCGGCACTGCATCGTCCTCGTCGAGAGACAACTTGCGAATCGCGCAATTTTTCCTACTATTCACGTCGCGTAACCCGGAGGATACGCGGTTGAGCCTCCCACTCACTCTCGGACACTCCGGTCTTTCTACCTGGACCCAATTCACGGCCTTGTCTCGAAGTACAACCCATGCCTCAGTGCTAGTTCTGCTGCTAGCGTTCATACTGGGCCCTCTCTTTACCATGTCCGAATTGTTCTGCTCGCGCTTGCCTTCGACTCACCCAGCTACCCGCGCCTGGACATACCGCCGTTCGCACTCGCTGAGGGCGAGTCCACAGCCTCGACCTGTCGTCTCTACATCGCGGGACACAGACTGAGTCGCCTGTATCATTTGGGAGCTCAAAGTCCAAGGCATATGGCATCACCTTGAGCTCGATCTGACGGAAGCACCGACTCCGAGTCGGAGCACCATTAGTTGAAAAGTTCAAGCCGGAGTCAAAGGTCCCAGTCCCCGACAGTCGTGTAAGCGCAGATGTATTTGATTGCAGGCGTTTTGTGTCCAGGAGAGTAATCCAGCAATGTTGGGTTGTCCGTGGTCCAAGAACATTCGGAGGATAGGCGCCTCGGGCCGGTGGAAGGCAGGGCGCTACGCGAGGACAGCACTGCGCGGCCGCACGCTGCCCCCACACGTCCTTGACCTCTCTCTTCCATCGCCGCTTGCCCTGCCTTCGTGTTCGATTAGAGGCCTCCGATTATTTGGAACCCCAACGTCAACACACGTACTCATGAAGGTCTTCTCGCTTGCCGTCGTTCTGGCGGCCCCAAACAAGTCCGCCGTGGTCCTGAGCAGCGCATCCGACCTCTCCTCCTTCTCGTTCTACCAGCGCGGCTCCGTCAGCGAGTTCATGTCCTTTTTCACCAAGACCGTCGCAGAGCGCACCCCACAAGGCCAGCGGCAGAGCATCCAGGAGAACGTGTATACCGCGCACATCTACAACCGCGGTGGGGCCGAGCAGCTAGCAGGTCAGTCGCGCTCCTCGCACTTCCGCAGGCTCCTGCCGTAACGACGCGAATCTTGCTGTTGTGCGTATGTAGCGGTCATGATTGCGGATCAGGAGTACCCCGTCCGGCCTGCGTTCTCCCTCCTCACGAAGCTCCTTGACGACTTCATCGCCAAGGTCCCCCAGGCGTCCTTCAGCACCCCCGCCGCCATCTCCTTCCCTGAAGTCAACACCTACCTCCAGAAGTACCAGGACCCGAGACAGGCAGATGCGATCATGAAGGTGCAGCAGGAGCTAGACGAGACCAAGATCATTCTGGTACGTCTCGGTCGTTGTGCTACCATGCAGTAGTCTGACGACACGTGTTTGTGGTGTGCACAGCACAAGACGATCGAGTCAGTGCTGCAGCGCGGAGAGAAGATTAATGATTTGGTAGACCGCTCAAACGAGCTTTCGATGCAGAGCAAGACGTTCTACAAGACCGCGAAGAAGGTGCGTGGTCCTAGCATTCGCTCTCGATTCCTGTCCTTACTGGCTCCCCCGTTCTGCAGCAAAACTCCTGTTGCGTCGTCATGTAGAGGGAGGAGTTTTGGCTCGACATATCTAGTCGGTCTCCACACGACACCATTCACGACCCGCTGTACACGACCCACTTCGGACGACCGGCATCTCATGGCTTATATAGACATACGCTGGATCCCGTCTACCCCAAGTAGACGCTTTGCTTCGCTATGTATTAGTACGTTTCATTCGTGGACTGTTCATTGCAGCGATATACCACAATCATTTCTATCAGTATTTTCTCTAGTCCTGATCAGGCTGTTTGCAGCCAGGATAGTGCCTTCCAGCCATCCTCGCACATGCACATCCTGGTTGTGTGGTCGGCCGCCAAGAAATCTGATGTCCTAATAGCACATCGCCGTAGGCTATAAACGGCGCGAAAATGTGATACAACGGCTTGCATGCGAAGGTCTTGGAAGCAAGGACGCTGGCTATCATAGTCTTACCCTGACAGGGTACCTCCAGATTGGATGAAGAGGCGTCGCTTACAGTTCTCCAAGTACCAGTCGGAGGATCTTTCCTGTGGTTGTGCTCCGTCCAAGTCGCTCGACCTCAACCTGAAGACAGGTTCGAATTATTAAGTTGTTAATGCAAGTATGCGCACAGCCAATTAAACCTTGCTTAAGCCCACACAGGTACAAGTAACCTTGGAGGCGACCTATAGCGATCGCGCCGTGGCCCGTGGACCACGATTTCTTGTTCGCAAACTCCTCTACGTTCCGGACGACCTTGTTCCCGGATTTTTTGAGCTTCGTCTCAAACGGGCTCCCGACAATGGCCGTCTTCCATTTGTCCATTTCCTCACTGAGGGGGGCATGCGCGCAGCCCCCGTCGTTGAAGGGAGTACTTAGGCGATGACCCCGATGACGCCCTTATGCCCGCAGTACGGGAGCAGCTCGAGTTTCTGACAAGGCAAATCCCTCTCGGCTTCGCGACCTGACCTCGAGGAACCTGGCCCTACGGGATTGCGGTAGAGAGCTCCGCGACGCGGTTCATCTCTGGCATCTGCGGGCTGCCACGCCTTGAAACTTGAAGCTTGAGGTTCGACGCGCGTGTGAGTTAGTGCACCTTCCCGCTCGTCGCGGGGTCGTGCAGCGCGTGCATCGTCTCCTCAACCGGCGTCGTCGCGTCGGAGAGGTGCATACCCTGTAAACCATAGTTACTGTCCCAAATTGAGCACATACCAGGTCGGATTGCGTTGATGGTCAAATTCAAGTGAAGGGGCCGCACGACGACAAGCAAGGCGATGACTGTGAACAACATGAATTAGTTGTTACATCGATGATCTTCCACCACAGGTCATGTCCTTCGCGGCGTAGACATGACAGGGAATCTGGTGAAGATGAAAAGGCAAAAGCATGATAAACAGTGCAGCACTATCAGAAGGGGTGAAGACCGGTGAAGTGACTCAAGGAAATAGAAAGCTAAGGATATGATGGGCCATATATCGCTGAAGACAAGATACACATTCATGAGGCCGGCTGCGCCACCTCAGGCTCGTTGGAAGCCACGACCGCCTTGTGGTGCCCTTCAGGACGCTTGGTTTTGGACTGGGTGGTTTTGGACTGGATGGCCTTGGACTTGGCTACGGCTGCTTCAGGCCCCAGTTCATTCACAAGGCACAAGGAGGAAGCGACTTACTCTTACTCTTGGCCTTGCGCACGACCCGCCGCCACATCCACCTCTTGCAGTGAAGGTACCACATTGCGGGCTCGTCGGTGTCGAGGAGTGCTTCAAGCTTCTCGATGGCGTCCTTGTCGATCACCCCGAGATAGTTCGACCCGACGATCAGACCGTATTTAGCCTCCCGTCGGCCGTCGTAAAGGATATCAATGTCGAAGAGATCGTCGGCCTCCGGTCCGAAACCCAAGTACTCCCGTATGGCGACGATGAAGGGGTACTCGAGGACTGTGTCTGCGACGTTGGCGTGCACATTCTTCCAGTCCTCGTCGGTCCAGGGGTAGGTTTCCTCGTCGACTACACCGAGCAGCGCGGGCCCTTTGCGGTAGCGGACGATGTGCGGAAAGTGGTCGACGGCGATTTGCATGAGCTTGTTATGTCCCAGCCTCCATCCGTACACCAGAGTTGGGGGTTTAAGGGTCGAAGAACGGGATGGCATGAGAGAATCTGGCAAGGATGGTCCCTCAAGGGGCTGTTGGGCGAAGATAGCCGCCTTGTCCTGCGATGGAATAGTAACTCGATGAACGATAATGACAGGCTGTCTTTACGCACTTCAAAGTAATACGTGAGACCATCCTCTGGAGCAAACGGCAAGTCGACCGACATATTGAGCGGCGGAGGCGTTGGGTAAGACATGGTAGGGATGGCAAGAAAGGGGACGGTGGTGATGGTTGAAACAGTGGGTGCAGTGGACAAAGAGGACGACAGAGGAGGGGAGGATCGTTTATAGCAGCAGCGGTCAAGCTGCAAGCAACGGACAAGATTCAGAATCGAAGTTGAACTTGGCCTCGGCACGACCCAGCCGAGCTTCGGACCAGCACATCATCAGCGCCCACCCCGCAGTCGGTTCCATTTGACGCAGACTCGGCGCTACTCACCGATCACGAGAGCCGGCACTCGCTGCCTTGTCAAGTTCGTCAAGTTCGAACGTAACTTGAAGTATCTGCACGCTCAAGCAAACTTCGGGAACCCCACGACCAACAATCCTTTATCCCATCGATCACGTACCATACTTGGAGCTGACCTTATTCCACACCCGGCACAAGCCGGCATGCATGGCAGCGAATCCAACACGGCATGAGTCCATCCTCTTGGCCGCTGACGTGGACACGGTTGGAACAATAAGGTGACCGTAGCTTCCAGGCTTTCAACTACCCAAAACCATCCACGCGCACGACGATCATCCCAGCGGATCGATATGACTCAGAATAACTCTCACCTTGCCAGACTGCTTTATGAAGATGCGGTCCCCGTGTTCCGCTCATCGTGGAAAGATACTGCGAGTGGCGGCCATTGTTGCACAAATGCTTTATGCATTTATGTAGTCAGTCTCCTGCAGCACCGTTGAGGTTTGAAGTTCATCCGATCTTCCTCTGCTCTAGGTCACTCTGACTCTCCGATGAACGATCCCACCACCTCCATCTACCTCCGCAACGCCCGTCGCCAGATTCGTCATGCTCTCTCTACACGCAAGGAGCACGATCGATATCTTTACGGAGCCATCTATCAGCTCATAGGTCACCGTTGTCATCTGGCGACTATCGAAGACGACCAGCGTGTCGCGTTTTACTGTGATCCCCAAGGCATTCTGAACTTTGATATGGAGCTCTCGCGAAGCCAGCGGGAAGGGTTCAATGACCCTGACTACGTTCCGCCCGTGTCCTCCGTCAGCGCAAATCGTGGCCGTCGTGATGACGTCGATGCTATTGCCGAAAGAGGGGACGCTGCCGAAGTTGGCGAAGACGCGACTGAGGGAGGAGAAGCTGAAGACAAAGATGAGGAGGAAGAAGAGGAGAAGGACGAAGGCGACGGCGACAACGAAGATGAAGGTGAAGACGAGGAGGAACAGGGACAGGCAGCGGGTCGTCCAAGAGCTGCGAGGGACATCGAACTTGGTCAGTTCTCTCTCCTCCTCTCAGGTTAGTAGAAACGACGACCGTTGAAACAATCAATTGTATAGGTACTCGTTTGCCGTTGAGGCATCCACCCGCTCCCGCGAACACCACGGCCTCGTCGGCAGGCGCCACCGCTTCGACTGCGTCAACTATGTTTAACCACAGTATTGCTCGCTATCCCGACTACCGGCTGGTCAAAGCGTATCTCGACGACCAAGACGACGAGCGTGTCCGCTACAACCTGGCCATTGTCGAGGTCAAGATCCTGTGCGCCCCCGAAGATCCCCAATCGAAGGATAACGTCGTCGAGGCAGTGGAGTCCGAGCGGCGCGATGTCAACGACGTCGCCAGGAGCATGCTGCCCCAAGTCATCCAGGCTATGCAAGTCATATTCGCTAAACACGAGTCTTATCAAGAAGTCGTCGTGATTCCTGTTGTGAATGAGTACTGCAAGTTTATGTACTTCCGCCGTACCGACGTCCCGCCATTCAGCATAACCAACCTCGATCCCCGCGGTTATCAGGAGCCTGGAGGCTTGGTGGGTAAGGCGCTGGCTGAGAAGCTTCAAACATATGCGTATAGGATATCGGGAAAGATGATAAAGATGGTCTACGGCATGGAGGCGGGTGGCAGAAGGCTAACCTTTGGGCAGGCGTTCATAGAACAGTGGGAGGAATTCTTGAACTGGACGAAGCGTAATGAACTGTTTCCGGAACAACCCGAAGGTCTGTAAAATACATGGTTGGAGATTTGTGTCGTGTACTTGTAGGCCCAGTATGGGCTCGTATGCGCAGGATGGTCGTTCAAACGTCCAAGTTGTGGAATCAAGCTTGCCAGTCTGACTCGTAAATATATGCTCATTATTGACGGCTGACTGGTTGGAGGTTAGCAGTGTTCGAGCCTAACAGGAATCACAGGTGACGCTTATGCCAGCGAGTCGAATCTCCAGCTGGTTAGTTCCAGCTGCAATCTGCTCCATCTCACCATGCTCGCCTATCGTGAAACATCAAGTAGTACAAGGACGGAGTCGAAGTCGCGGAGGTTGAGGGGGTGCGGTGTCAAAGAGACATAACGGGAAGGCCGAGAGAACATCACGAGAAAATCTGAACCACCTCGTCAAAAATTACGTCCATCTTGGGTTCCTGCACAGGACGCTCTGTCTCGGCTAGCGGTAAAAAAAAACTGTCAGAATGCTGTGGGATCATATGCATAGCAAGCCTGAGAAATGCCACCTACTACTTTCGCTGTGGGCTTTGGGCGGTGCGGCCCGACGCCACATCCACTTCTTGCAGTGGAGGTACCACATGGGGGGCTCGTCGGACGCAACGAGTGCTTCGAGCTTCTGGAGGGCGTCCTCATCGATCACCTTGAAGTAATTCGACCCAACGGTCAGTCCGTATTTGGCCTCCCTCTTGCTATCGTAAAGGACGTCGATGTGAAACAGGTCTTTCTCTTCCCGCCCTATACACAGATACTCCCGTATGGCGATGAGGAAGTCGTAGTCGAAGATCGTGTCTGAGATGTTGGGGCGTTCAGTTTCCCAATCGTCCTCAGTGAAGTGATGGTCTTGGTCTTCCTCGTCGTCGAACAGTCCCATGGTAGCAGGGCCCTTGCGGTAGTGAAATGACCTGTGGAAAGTGGTCGAGGGCGATCCGCATGAGCTTGTCGTATCCAAGCCTCCAGCCATACACCGGAGTGGGGGGTTTGAGGGGAGAGGAGCTGGACGGGATAAGGTGGTCAGGCAGGGACAGACCTTGCAGTGGTTGCTGGGCAAAGACACGGTCTTTATCCTGGGATATCAGACTAGTCAGTCAATGAAGAGGAATATGACTTGCATTTAAATTTTACGCACTTGTCTAGAGTACGTACGACCATCCTCTGGAGCAAAGAGGAGAGTCAGTGACATGTCAAGTGGTGTTACGGTGGAAGCTGGCCGGGGCGGCGTAGTGGCCGGCTTGGAGGCTTGCGTAGGAGACTTGATCTTCTTGGCTACAAAGCGATGTCAGCTTCCCGTCTGCCGTTCACGGAAAGCGAGAAAATCGCAGTCATTTTCCACTATTCTTGGCTTTGCGCACGACCCGATGCCACATCCAGTGGTGGCGCGAAGGTACCACATTGCGGGCTCGTCAGTGGCAAGGAGTGCTTCAAGCTTCTTGATGGCGCCCTTGTCGATCACCTTGAGGTAGTTCGACCCGACAGTCAGACCATATTCGCTCTCTTGTCGGCTGCCGCAAAGGAGCTCAACGTCGAAGAGGTCATTGGCCTCCGGTCCCATGCCCAAGTACTCCCCTACGGCGGCGATGAAGTCGCAGTCGGTGATCGTCTCCACGATGTTGGCGTGCACATTGTCCCAGTCATCGTCGGTCCAGTCTTGGGATTCTTCATCAACCAAACCGAGCATGGTGGGCCCTTTGCGGTATACGACGACTTGGGGAAAGTGGCCGAGGGCGATTTGCATGAGCTTCGCGTACCCCAGCCTCCATCCATACACCAGGTACACCAGGGTGGGCGGTTGGAGAGTTGTAGAGCGGGATGGCATGAGGTAGTTTGGTAAGGAGGGACCCTGCAGCGGTTGTTGGGCAAAGACGGGGCGTTTATCCTGCAGTCGACATTCGAATAGTGAGCTGGTGATCGCAGGATGGGCATAAACTTTTGGACGAACTTCCAAGTAGTAGGTCTGGCCGTCCTCCGGAGCAAAGAGGAGCGTCGTGGGCATGTTGAGTGCCGGTGGGTCGGTAGGTACTTGTGCCATTGCAGCGTCAGGGTAAAACAGCAATAAACTCGTACAGTACCGGGCAGACAGTGCTAGTATAACACGTTCACAGAGAATAAGAACGTTGAGGGTGGTAGGGAAGCCTGTTGTATGTATGCTGGTGTGTTAGTCATAACGTCCCATCGTGAGCTGATTGCAAGTAGAATGAGCGCCTGCCGATTGAACCGGCCGTAGCACTCTCCCCTTTTTTGAGTGGTCAGTGAGTTGAGAGAGAAGGAAGTCAAGGTGCTGGGTGCTCGCACACTAAACCTAACCACGTCAATCTGAGGGATAATAGGGATTTTTGAGAGGTTGAACGGGCTAATGATGACGCGTCCAGCGCGCTCCTTGCTTGTTTCAGTTTTCCAACGCTGAAGAATAGCAAGGTGAGGGAGTTGATATCAAAGAACGATAGAGTCAGGGCGTGCTGGACGTAGACGTCGTTTGCCGTTTTGAGCGAGGGGCTCTTGTTCTTTTGAAATCTTTATGTAAGCGTTGTCATTCGTGCTGCAGGTGTATCACATGACTTCGGCCGAACGGCTCCGTTGCCGAGTGGGTCAAGCCCAGCGTCGACGGAGACACCGACGACGAGCTCCTTCATCCCGCCAATGCTCGCCCACCGCTCTCTTGGTCGTGGTTCTGCACTCAGGCAGGCAGCCCTCAGGCCTAGGAATGGTTCGTTAACGGATACACTCACCTTTACAAGAGCTGAAACCCGCGTCTCCAGTCGCCCAAAACCCTGTTCTCCGCAATCTCGTAGCCAGACGGTGTGTGCGCCGTTAGTACACTATTGCGCGAACTATTCACTGGTTATATGCTTCGGAATGCAGCTTCGTACAAACGGAGTCCCTCCCTCCTTCCGCCGCCGAAGGGATCCTGAACAAGCAACGCCTCCTTCGTCCCTCTTCCCCGCATTTCACCATCTACCAGCCACAGCTCACCTGGGTTGCCTCTATTGCCCACCGTGTCACTGGTGCTGGCATCAGCGTTCGTGAGTACCATGAACCTTTCCTCGCACCTCTTGCTTCCCTCTCTGAGACACCCTTCCTCCCCGCCCAGTCCTCTACGCCTATGCGCTCGCCTACCTCGTCGCACCCGAGACATTCAGCTCCGCAAACGTCATAGAGACCATTGCCGTCCTTCCGGAAAGCGTCAAGTACGCCGGAAAGGCCATTCTCGCCGCCCCTTTCGCATTCCACTCCTGGAACGGACTGCGCCACCTGGGCTGGGATGTCGGAAACTGTAAGTACGACCACTTCTTTCGCGGACTCATGGTGCCCACGTGGCAATTTCATTCTAACCCACGCTTCCTACCTTTTGCCCAGTCCTCACGATCAAGGGCGTGTACTCGTCCGGCTACACCGTCCTTGGCGCCACAGCCGTTTCCACTATTGCTCTTCTCCTCATGTGATACGTACGATGTGCTCAATGATGACCTTCGTGAAAAAGAGATGTGCCCAACCTAGCCTGGCGATTTAAAGTGCCGTTGTAGGTTTCAGCCGTCCTTGGAGCTTTGAAGGAAGCCGACCAGCGCTTCGTCAATCCTTGCAACGTAGATTCGGACATTGGTTTGGCCACGCCTACGTTCGCTAAGTATCTAAAATTAATGGGGCAAAGAACCTGGTGAGAAACCCTTGCGACACTCGACGCTTGCTGGCAGTTGCTGCTGGCGTCGCATAATTCTGCCGTCCCTCGGCCCAGGCCCCAGATCCTCATAAATCGCGAAACGCCAACGTTATTTGGATGGGACCCTGCAAGATCAGAGCACACGCCCGGCGATCTCGACACCGGAGCCGCACGTCCAAGAATCTGGATGCTCGACTAAGGTATGCTCGACGGCCTTCACGGCTATGGTGATATCCCCCAAGGGTGCCAGGGTCGCGGTCCTTTATTTGTTCCCGGTAGCAACCTGCGGTGCCGTTTCTTCCTCCAGCTTATTGTCGTCATTTATGTCGATCATTTCGCAGGACTCGCTTCGCAGGAACAAGCTCCCGACAACGCAAAGTTGGCACCGCTGGCAGGGGGCACCTGGCGAATCGACGACCAGTCGCACGACGCACATCGCTCCGCAGCCGCGCTCTCGTTTCTGGTCCTCTGGGTTTCTCGGACCGGCTGAGAGAGCTCCGTCATTCGTCCCTGGAGCTTTGGAGTCTAGAAAGTCCAGGGCCCCCTGCGGGACAGTCCAACCTAAGCACTTCGACCGTATGCCTTTGAGGTTCGAACGGGGTACTCTGTTGGCAGTTTCAAAAGGGCATGTCACACACACTGCTTCTTTCTCGTTCTCCGCAACCTAATATCATTCTATTGCGTATTTTTGCCTGGGTAGCGGAAGGTGCCCCGCTCGAACAGCGTTTCTCACCTGCACTTCGAGGAACTGGCTCTTTCGTTCGCTAGCTTTGCGAGTGCGTCTACCTGACGCACACACAGTTCCCACGACGATGTGAATGCCCGACGCTCCCGACTCGGCAGCCCTAGCGAGGTACCGTACACATACTGCGCCCGCGTGCATGCGCTTATGCGTTTTGCCTGACGAGTACATCCCATGCTGACCGACGACCGTCGGCTCGCCCACCCAGCCTAGCCGAGGAGGAAGAAGCCTGCGCTGCGTCGGGTTCCGCCGGGGCGGTTACAATGGCGACGGCGACGGCGACGAGGAAATCGGGCCCGAAGCGCATCCGGAAACGGACAGGCGAAGCGAGATGCGCGCCAGCGCGAGGCACTCGCGAGGCGTGGGTGCGCGAGAAGGAGAAGGAGGCTATCACTAGGTGCAGAGCAGAATATAAGGGTTATGGTAAAAGTAGTCTGAATACCTTTACCATCCCACGCCGTGAAAACTGTAATGCCTCTTTGTAGTGAAATAC